>JAVTVJ010006981.1:0-10605 GCA_034509425.1 Eopsaltria australis
AAAAGTGTCCCTTTCCTCCGAGAAAGAGAACTCTGCCCCCCAGTTTCTTGATGTCAGTTTGGAGGAGGGTTTTGGCCCTGCAAGGGCAGCCAGGGTCCTTGTCGGTGGCAGCTTGGGTCTGCGAGGAATCTTAATCCATGCGGAATTTCAGCATGCGGCTGTCAACTCCCAGATATGTGGCGTTCGATACAAACAATAGCGCATTTCGTAGTGAAAGAAAACTCAGTCCTCCAGATGCATGATGCCAGTTTTTAGGAGGCATTCAGGCCTACAATTGCAGCCAGAGTTCTAGTTGATGGCAGCTTGGGTCTGGGAAGGATCTTTATCCGTGTGGAATTTCAGGTGGCCTCCGGGAGCACAGTGCCTTAGAGCCGGGTCTCAAAAAGTGTCCCTTTTCTCTGAGAAAGAGAACTCTGCCCCCCAGTTTCTTGATGTCAGTTTGGAGGAGGGTTTTGGCCCTGCAAGGGCAGTCAGTGTCCTCTTTGGTGGCAGCTTGGGTCTGCGAGGAATCTTAATCCATGCGGAATTTCAGCATGCAACTGTCAACTCCCAGATATGTGGCCTTCGATACTAACAATGACGCTTTACCAAGTGAAAGAAAACTCGTTCCCCCATATGCATGATGCCAGTTTTTAGGAGGCATTTAGCCCTACAATTGCAGCCAGGGTCCTTGTCGGTGGCTGCTTGGGTCTGCGAGGGATCTTGATCCGCTGGAATTTCAGGAGGCAGCAGGGAGCAGAGTGCTTAGGGCCGAAACAAAAGTGTCCCTTTTTCTCTGAAAGAGAACTCTGCCCCAATTTCTTGATAATGTCAGTTTGGAGGGAGGTTTTGGCCCCTACAAGTGCAGCCAGGGCTCTTTATTTTGGCACCTTGGGTCTGCGAGGAATCTTGATCCATACGGAATATCAGGAGGAAGCAGGGAGCACAGTGCCTTAGGGCCAGGACACAAAAGTGTCCCTTTTCTCTGAGAAAGAGAACTCTGCCCCCCAGTTTCTTGATGTCAGTTTGGAGGAGGGTTTTGGCCCTGCAAGGGCAGCCAGGGTCCTTGTCGGTGGCAGCTTGGGTCTGTGAGGGATCTTGCTCCATGCGGAATTTGAAAGGCGGCAGTCGACTCCCAGACAGGGGGCCTACGATACAAATGATGGCACTTTTCCACGTGAAAGAAAACTTAGGCCCCCAGATTCATGATGTCGGTTTGGTGGAGGGTTTTGGCCCTACAAATGCAACCAGAGTCCTGGTTGATGGCATCTTACGTCAGCGAATAATCTTGATCCATATGGAATTTCAAAAGGCAGCAGGGAGCACAGTGCCTTAGGGCCAGGACACAAAAAGTGTCCCTTTTCTCTGAAAGAGCTCACAACCCCCAGTTTCTTGATGTCAGTTTGGAGGAGGTTTGGCCCTGAAGGACAGTCAGTGTGTCATGTTGGTGGCAGCGGGTCCTAGGAATCTTAATCCATGCAGATTTCACTGGGAGGCAGATTAATTCCCAGATATGTGACCTAGTGCAAACAATGGCGCATTTCCAAGTGAAAGAAAACTCAGTCCCCCAGATGCATGATGCCAGTTTTAGGAGGCATTTAGCCCCTACAAATTTACAGCCCAGGAGTTCTAGTTGATGGCAGCTTGGGTCTGGGAAGGATCTTTATCCGTGTGGCATTTCAGGTGGCGTCCGGGAATGGGGGCGCAGGGCCGGGACACAAAAAGTGTCCCTTTCTCTGAGAAAGAGAACTCTGCCCCCCACTTTCTTGATGTCAGTTTGGAGGAGGGTTTTGGCCCTGCAAGGGCAGCCAAAGTCCTAGTCAGAGGCAGCTTGGGTCTGTGAGGGATCTTGCTCCATGCGGAATGTGAAGAGGCGGCAGTCGACTCCCAGACAGGGGGCCTACGATACAAATGATGGCACTTTTCCCTGTGAAAAGAAAACCTAGGCCCCCAGATTCATGATGTCGGTTTGGTGGAGGGTTTTGGCCTTCCAAGGGCAGCCAGAGTCCTGGTTGATACCATCTTGCGTCAGCGAATAATCTTGATCCATACGGAATTTCAGGAGGCAGCAGGGAGCAGAGTGCCTTAGGGCCGAGAAACAAAAAGTGTCCGTTTCCTCTGAGAAAGAGAACTCTGCCCCCCAGTTTCTTGATGTCAGTTTGGAGGAGGGTTTTGGCCCTGCAAGGGCAGCCAGGGTCCTTGTTGGTGGCAGCTTGGGTCTGCGAGGAATCTTAATCCATGCGGAATTTCAGTATGCGGCTGTCAACTCCCAGATATGTGGCCTTCGATTCAAACAATGGCGCTTTTCCATGTGAAAGAAAACTCAGTCCCCCAGATGCATGATTCCATTTTTTAGGAGGCATTTAGCCCTACAATTGCAGCCAGAGTTCTAGTTGATGGCAGCTTGGCCCAGTTGATCTTTATCCGCGGTGGAATTTCAGGTGGGCGTCCGGGAGCACAGTGCCTTAGGAGCCGGACTCAAAAAGTGTCCCTTTCTCCAGAGAAAGAGAACTCTGCCCCTAAAGTTCTTGATGTCAGTTTGAGGAGGGTTTAATATTCCTGCAAGTGCCGTGGGTCCTTGTCGGTGGCAGCTTTGGGTCTGCGAGGAATCTTGATCCATAATGAATTTCAGGGCGGCCCGGGAGTACAGTGTCTAGGGCCGACACACAGTGTCCGCTTTCTCTGAGAGAGAAGTCTGCCCCCAGTTTCTTGATGTCAGTTTGGAGGAGGGTTTTACCCCTGCAAGGGCAGCCAGGGTCCTTGTCGGGTGGCAGCTTGGGTCTGTGGGGATCTTGTCTACGCGGAATTTGAAGAGGCGGCAGTCGACTCCCAGACAGGGGGCCTGCGATACAAATGATGGCACTTTTCCACGTGAAAGAAAACTTAGGCCCCCAGATTCATGATGTCGGTTTGGTGGAGGGTTTTAGGCCTACAAATGCATCCAGAGTCCTGGTTGATGGCATCTTGCCTGAGCGAATAATCTTGATCCATACGGAATTTCAGGTGGCGTCGGGGAGCAGAGTGCCTTCGGGCCGGGACACAAAAAGTGTCATGTTCCTCTGAGAAAGAGAACTCTGCCCCCCAGTTTCTTGATGTCAGTTTGGAGGAGGGTTTTTGCCCTGCAAGGGCAGCTATGGCTCTTTATTTTGGCAGCTTGGGTCTGCGAGGAATCTTGATCCATACGAATTTTCAGGAGGCAGCAGGGAGCACAGCGCCTTAGGGCCGGGATACAAAAAGTGTCAGTTTACTCTGAGAAAGAGAACTCTGCCCCCCACTTTCTTGATGTCAGTTTGGAGGAGGGTTTTGGCCCTGCATGGTCCCTGCCATGGTCCTTGTCGGTGGCAGCTTGGGTCTGTGAGGGGTCTTGCTCCATGCGGAATTTGAAGAGGCGGCAGTCGACTCCCAGACAGGGGGCCTACGATACAAATGATGGCACTTTTCGACGTGAAAGAAAACTTAGGCCCCCAGATTCATGATGTCGGTTTGGTGGGGGGTTTTAGCCCTACAAATGCAACCCGAGTCCTGGTTGATGGCAGCTTGCGTCATCGAATAATCTTGATCCATACAGAATTTCAGGTGGCGTCCGGGAGCAGAGTGCCTTAGAGCCGGGCCACAAAAAGTGTCCCTTTTCTCTGAGAAAGAGAACTCTGCCCCCCAGTTTCTTGATGTCAGTTTGGAGGAGGGTTTTGGCCCTGCAAGGGCAGCCAGGGTCCTTGTCGGTGGCAGCTTGGGTCTGCGAGGAATCTTAATCCATGCGGAATTTCAGCATGCGGCTGTCAACTCCCAGATATGTGGCCTTCGATACAAACAATGGCGCTTTTCCATGTGAAAGAAAACTCAGTCCCCCAGATGCATGATGCCAGTTTTTAGGAGGCATTTAGCCCTACAATTGCAGCCAGAGTTCTAGTTGATGGCAGCTTGGGTCTGGGAAGGATCTTGATCCGTGTGGCATTTCAGGTGGCGTCCGGGAGCAGAGTGCCTTAGGCCGGGATACAAAAAGTGTCCCTTTTCTCTGAGAAAGAGAGCTCTGCCCCCCAGTTTCTTGATGTCAGTTTGGAGGAGGGTTTTGGCCCTGCAAGGGCAGCCAGTGTCCTAGTCGGAGGAAGCTTGGGTCTGTGGGGGATCTTGCTCCATGCGGAATGTGAAGAGGCGGCAGTCGACTCCCAGACAGGGGGCCTACGATACAAATGATGGCACTTTTCCACGTGAAAGGAAACCCAGGCCCCCAGATTCATGATGTCGGTTTGGTAGAGGGTTTTGGCCCTTGCAAGGGCAGCCAGAGTCCTGGTTGATGGCAGCTTGCGTCAGCGAATAATCTTGATCCATACGGAATTTCAGGTGGCGTCCGGGAGCAGAGTGCCTTAGGGCCGGGACACAAAAAGTGTCCCTTTTCTCTGAGAAAGAGAACTCTGCCCCCCAGTTTCTTGATGTCAGTTCGGAGGAGGGTTTTAGCCCTGAAGGGCAGCCATGGCTCTTTATTTTGGCAGCTTGGGTCTGCGAGGAATCTTGATCCATACGAATTTTCAGGAGGCAGCAGGGAGCACAGTGTCTTAGGGCCGGGATACAAAAAGTGTCAGTTTACTCTGAGAAAGAGAACTCTGCCCCCCAGTTTCTTGATGTCAGTTTGGAGGAGGGTTTTGGCCCTGCAAGGGGCAGCCAGGGTCCTTGTCGGTGGCAGCTTGGGTCTGCGAGGTATCTAGATCCATACGGAATTTGAAGAGGCAGCAGGGAGCACAGTGCCATAGAGCCGGGACACAAAAAGTGTCCCTTTTCTCTGAGAAAGAGAACTCTGCCCCCCAGTTTCTTGATGTCAGTTTGGAGGAGGGTTTTGGCCTTGCAAGGGCAGCCAGGGTCCTTGTTGGTGGCAGCTTGGGTCTGCGAGGAATCTTGATCCGTACAGAATTTCAGGTGGCGTCCGGGAGCACCGTGCCTTAGGGCCGGGACACACAAAGTGTCCGTTTTCTCTGAGAAAGAGAACTCTGCCCCCCAGTTTCTTGATGTCAGTTTGGAGGAGGGTTTTGGCCCTGCAAGGGCAGCCAGGGTCCTTGTCGGTGGCAGCTTGGGTCTGTGAGGGATCTTGCTCCATGCGGAATTTGAAGAGGCGGCAGTCGACTCCCAGACAAGGGGCCTACGATACAAATGATGGCACGTTTCCACGTGAAAGAAAACTTAGGCCCCCAGATTCATGATGTCGGTTTGGTGGAGGGTTTTAGCCCTACAAATGCAACCAGAGTCCTGGTTGATGGCAGCTTGCGTCAGCGAATAATCTTGATCCATACGGAATTTCAGGTGGCGTCCGGGAGCAGAGTGCCTTAGGGCCGGACACAAAAAGTGTCCCTTTTCTCTGAGAAAGAGAACTCTGCCCCCCAGTTTCTTGATGTCAGTTTGGAGGAGGGTTTTGGCCCTGCAAGGGCAGTCAGCGTCCTTGTTGGTGGCAGCTTGGGTCTGCGAGGAATCTTAATCCATGCGGAATTTCACTATGAGGCAGTCAATTCCCAGATATGTGGCCTTCGATGCAAACAATGGCGCATTTCCAAGTGAAAGAAAACTCAGTGCCCCAGATGCATGATGCCAGTTTTTAGGAGGCATTTAGCCCTACAATTGCAGCCAGAGTTCTAGTTGATGGCAGCTTGGGTCTGGGAAGGATCTTTATCCGTGTGGAATTTCAGGTGGCGTCCGGGAGCACAGTGCCTTAGAGCCGGGACACAAAAAGTGTCCGTTTTCTCTGAGAAAGAGAAGTCTGCCCCCCAGTTTCTTGATGTCAGTTTGGAGGAGGGTTTTGGCCCTGCAAGGGCAGCCAAGGTCCTATTCGGAGGAAGCTTGGGTCTGTGAGGGATCTTGCTCCATGCGGAATGTGAAGAGGCGGCAGTCGACTCCCAGACATGGGGCCTACGATACATATGATGGCACGTTTCCACGTGAAAGGAAACCTACGCCCCCAGATTCATGATGTCGGTTTGGAGGAGGGTTTTGGCCCTGCAAGGGCAGCCAGAGTCCTGGTTGATAGCATCTTGCATCAGCGAATAATCTTGATCCATACGGAATTTCAGGTGGCGTCGGGGAGCACAGTGCCTTAGGGCCGGGACACAAAAAGTGTTATATTTTTCTGAGAAAGAGAACTCTGCACCCCAGTTTCTTGATGTCAGTTCTGAGGAGGGTTTTTGCCCTGAAGGGCAGCCATGGCTCTTTATTTTGGCAGCTTGGGTCTGCGAGGAATCTTGATCCATACGAATTTTCAGGAGGCAGCAGGGAGCACATTGTCTTAGGGCCGGGATGCAAAAAGTGTCAGTTTTCTCTGAGAAAGAGAACTCTGCCCCCCAGTTTCTTGATGTCAGTTTGGAGGAGGGTTTTGGCCCTGCAGGGCAGCCAGGGTCCTTCTCGGTGGTAGCTTGGGTGTGTGAGGGATCTTGCTCCATGCGGAATTGAAGAGGCAGGGCAGGGAGCACAGCTGCATAGAGCCGCGGACCACAAAAAGTGTCCCTTTTCTCTGAGAAGAGAACTCTGCCCCCCAGTTTCTTGATGTCAGTTTGCGAGGAGGGTTTTGGCTTGCAAGGGCAGCCAGGGTCCTTGTGGTGCAGCTTGGGTCTGCAAGGAATCTTGATCCATACGGAATTTCAGGAGGCGTCCGGGAAAAGGTGGCTCTACGGCATGGACACGGATAGTGTCCCTTTTCTCTGAGAGAGAGAACTCTGACCCCCAGTTTCTTGATGTCAGTTTGGAGGAGGGTTTTGGCCCTGCAAGGGCAGCCAGGGTCCTTGTCGGTGGCAGCTTGGGTCTGTGAGGGATCTTGCTCCATGCGGAATTTGAAGAGGCGGCAGTCGACTCCCAGACAAGGGGCCTACGATACAAATGATGGCACGTTTCCACGTGAAAGAAAACTTAGGCCCCCAGATTCATGATGTCGGTTTGGTGGGGGGTTTTAGCCCTACAAATGCAACCCGAGTCCTGGTTTATGGCAGCTTGCGTCAGCGAATAATCTTGATCCATACGGAATTTCAGGTGGCGTCCGGGAGCAGAGTGCCTTAGGGCCGAGCCACAAAAAGTGTCCCTTTTCTCTGAGAAAGAGAACTCTGCCCCCCAGTTTCTTGATGCCAGTTTGGAGGAGGGTTTTGGCCCTGCAAGGGCAGTCAGCGTCCTTGTTGGTGGCAGTTTGGGTCTGCGAGGAATCTTAATCCATGCGGAATTTCACTATGAGGCAGTCAATTCCCAGATATGTGGCCTTCGATGCAAACAATGGCGCATTTCCACGTGAAAGAAAACTCAGTCCCCCAGATGCATGATGCCAGTTTTTAGGAGGCATTTAGCCCTACAATTGCAGCCAGAGTTCTAGGTGATGGCAGCTTGGGTCTGGGAAGGATCTTTATCCGTGTGGCATTTCAGGTGGCGTCCGGGAGCACAGTGCCTTAGAGCCGGGACACAAAAAGTGTCGGTTTTCTCTGAGAAGAGAACTCTGCCCCCCAGTTTCTTGATGTCAGTTTGGAGGAGGGTTTTGGCCCTGCAAGGGCAGCCAAGGTCCTATTCGGAGGAAGCTTGGGTCTGTGAGGGATCTTGCTCCATGCGGAATGTGAAGAGGCGGCAGTCGACTCCCAGACAAGGGGCCTACGATACAAATGATAGCACTTTTCCACGTGAAAGGAAACCTAGGCCCCCAGATTCATGATGTCGGTTTGGTGGAGGGTTTTGGCCCTGCAAGAGCAGCCAGAGTCCTGGTTGATAGCATCTTGCATCAGCGAATAATCTTGATACATACGGAATTTCAGGTGGCGTCGGGAGCCAGAGTGCCTTAGGGCGGGACACAAAAAGTGTCCCTTTTCTCTGAGAAAGAGAACTCTGCCCCCAGTTTCTTGATGTCAGTTGCGAGGAGGGTTTTGCCTGCAAGGGCAGCCAGGGTCCCTCCCTGTCGGTGGCAGCTTGGGTCTGCGAGGAATCTTGATCCATAGCGGAATTGGAAAGAGGCAACAGGGAGCACAGTGACTTTAGGCCGGGACACAAAAATTGTCCCTTTTTTCTCTGAGAAAGAGAACTCTGCCCCCCAGTTTCTTGATGTCAGTTTGGACGAGGGTTTTGGTTCTGCAAGGGCAGCCAGGGTCCTTGTCGTTCGCAGCTTGGGTCTGTGAGGGATCTTGCTCCATGCGGAATTTGAAGAGGTGGCAGTCGATGCCCAGACAAGGGACCTACGATACAAATGATGGCACTTTTCCACGTGAAAGAAAACTTAGGCCCCCAGATTCATGGTGTCGGTTTGGTGGAGGGTTTTAGCCCTACAACTGCAACCAGAGTCCTGGTTGATGGCAGCTTGCGTCATCGAATAATCTTGATCCATACAGAATTTCAGGTGGCGTCCGGGAGCAGAGTGCCTTAGAGCCGGGCCACAAAAAGTGTCCCTTTACTCTGAGGAAGAGAACTCTGCCCCCCAGTTTCTTGATGTCAGTTTGGAGGAGGGTTTTGGCCCTGGAAGGGCAGCCAGGGTCTCTCTTGGTGGCAGCTTGGGTCTGCGAGGAATCTTAATCCATGCGGAATTTCAGCATGCGGCTGTCAACTCCCAGATATGTGGCCTTCGATACTAACAATGACGCTTTTCCAAGTGAAAGAAAACTCAGTCCCCCATATGCATGATGCCAGTTTTAGGAGGCATTTAGCCCTACAATTGCAGCCAGAGTTCTAGTTGATGGCAGCTTGGGTCTGGGAAGGATCTTTATCTGTGTGGCATTTCAGGTGGCGTCCGGGAGCACAGTGCCTTAGGGCCGAGAAACAAAAAGTGTCCCTTTTCTCTGAGAAAGAGAACTCTGCCCCCCAGTTTCTTGATGTCAGTTTGGAGGAGGGTTTTGGCCCTGCAAGGGCAGCCAAGGTCCTTGTTGGTGGCAGCTTGGGTCTGCGAGGAATCTTAATCCATGCGGAATTTCAGCATGCGGCTGTCAACTCCCAGATATGTGGCGTTCGATACAAACAATAGCGCATTTCGTAGTGAAAGAAAACTCAGTCCCCCAGATGCATGATGCCAGTTTTTAGGAGGCATTCAGGCCTACAATTGCAGCCAGAGTTCTAGTTGATGGCAGCTTGCGTCAGCTAATAATCTTGATCCATACGGAATTTCAGGTGGCGTCCGGGAGCAGAGTGCCTTAGGGCCGGGACACAAAAAGCGTCCCTTTTCTCTGAGAAAGAGAACTCTGCCCCCCAGTTTCTTGATGTCAGTTTGGAGGAGGGTTTTGGCCCTGCAAGGGCAGCCAGGGTCCTTGTCGGTGGAAGCTTGGGTCTGCGAAGAATCTTGATCCATACGGAATTTCAGCATGCAACTGTCAACTCCCAGATATGTGGCCTTCGATACTAACAATGACGCTTTACCAAGTGAAAGAAAACTCGTTCCCCCATATGCATGATGCCAGTTTTTAGGAAGCATTTAGCCCTACAATTGCAGCCAGGGTCCTTGTCGGTGGCTGCTTGGGTCTGCGAGGGATCTTGATCCATACGGAATTTCAGGAGGCAGCAGGGAGCAGAGTGCCTTAGGGCCGAGAAACAAAAAGTGTCCCTTTCTCTGAAGAAAGAGAACTCTGCCCAGTTTTCTTGATGTAGTTTGGAGGACGGGTTTTGGCCCTGCAAGTGCAGCCTGGGTCCTTGTCGGTGCAGCTTGGGTCTGCGAGAATCTTGATCGCGTACGGAATTTCAGGTGGCGTCCGGCGAGCACAGTGCCTTAGGGCTGGGACACAAAAAGTGTCCCTTTTCTCAGAGAAAGGGAACTCTGCCCCCCCTTTCTTGATGTCAGTTTGGAGGAGGGTTTTGGCCCTGCAAGGGCAGCCAGGGTCCTTGTCGGTGGCAGCTTGGGTCTGTGAGGGATCTTGCTCCAAGCGGAATTTGAAGAGGCGGCAGTCGACTCCCAGACAGAGGGCCTATGATACAAATGATGGCACGTTTCCACGTGAAAGAAAACTTAGGCCCCCAGATTCATGATGTCGGTTTGGTGGAGGGTTTTAGCCCTACAAATGCAACCAGAGTCCTGGTTGATGGCAGCTTGCGTCAGCAAAAAATCTTGATCCATACGGAAATTCAGGTGGCGTCCGGGAGCCGAGTGCCTTAGGGCCCCGGGACACAAAAAAGTGTCCCTTTTCCTGAGGAAAGAAACCTCTGCCCCCAGTTTCTTGATGGTCAGTTTGGAGGAGGGTTTTGGCACTGCAAGGGCAGTCAGTGTCCTTGTTTGGTGCAGCTTGTGTCTGCGAGGAATCTTAATCCATGCGGAATTTCAGCATGCGGCTGTCAACTCCCAGATAAGTGGCCTTCGATACAAACAATGGCGCATTTCCATGTGAAAGAAAACTCAACCCCCCCATATCCATGATGCCAGTTTTTAGAGGCATTTAGCCCTACAATTGCAGCCAGAGTTCTAGTTGATGGCAGCTTGGGTCTGGGAAGGATGATGATCCATACGGATTATCAGGAGGCATCCGGGAGAACAGTGCCTTAGGGCCGGGACACAAAAAGTGTCCCTTTTCTCTGAGAAAGAGAACTCTGCCCCCTCAGTTTCTTGATGTCAGTTCGGAGGAGGGTTTTGGCCCTGCAAGGGTATCCAGGGTCCTTCTCGGTGGCAGCTTGGGTCTGTGAGGGCTCTTGCTCCATGCGGACTTTGAAGAGGCG
>JAVTVJ010006983.1:0-17421 GCA_034509425.1 Eopsaltria australis
AGAGTTCTACTTGATGGCAGCTTGGGTCTGGGAAGGATCTTGATCCGTGCGGCATTTCAGGTGGCATCCGGGAGCACAGTGCGTTTGGGCCAGGACACAAATAGTGTCCTTTCCTCTGAGAAAGAGAAGTCTGCCCCCCACTTTCTTGATGTCAGTTTGGAGGAGGGTTTTGGCCCTGCAAGGGCAGCCAGGGTCCTAGTCGGTGGCAGCTTGGGTGGGCGAGGAATCTTAATCCATGCGGAATTTCAGCAAGCGGCTGTCAACTCCCAGACATGGGGCCTTCGATACAAACAATGGCGCTTTTCCACGTGAAAGAAAACTCAGTCTCCCAGATCCATGATGCCAGTTTTTAGGAGGCATTTAGCCTTACAATTGCAGCCAGAGTTCTAGTTGATGGCAGCTTGGGTCTGGGAAGGATCTTGATCCGTGCGGCATTTCAGGTGGCGTCCGGGAGCACAGTGCCTTCATTCCGAGGCACAAAATTGTCCCATTTCTCTGAGAAAGAGAGGTCTGCCCCCCAGTTTCTTGATGTCAGTTTGGAGGAGGGTTTTGGCCCTGCAAGGGCAGCCAGTGTCCTAGTCGGTGGCAGCTTGGGTCTGCGAGAAATCTTGCTCCGTGCGGAATTTGAACAGGCGGCAGTCGACTCCTAGACATGGGGCTTACGATACAAACAATGGCACTTTTCCACGTGAAAGAAAACTTAGGCCCCCAGATTCATGATGTCGTTTTGGTGGAGGGTTTTATCCCTACAAATGCAACCAGGGTCCAGGTTGATGGCAGCTTGCGTCAGCGAATAATCTTGATCCATACGGAATTTCAGGTGGCGTCCGGGAGCACAGTGCCTTCGGGCCGGGACACAAAAAGTGTCCCTTTTCTCTGAGAAAGAGAACTCTGCCCCCCAGTTTCTTGATGTCAGTTTGGAGGAGGGTTTTGGCCCTGCAAGGGCAGCCAGTGTCCTATCAGTGGCAGCTTGGGTCTGCAAGGAATCTTAATCCATGCGGAATTTCAGCAAGCGGCTCTCAACTCCCAGACATGGGGCCTTTGATACAAACAATGGCGCTTTTCCACGTGAAAGAAAACTCAGTGCCCCAGATCCATGATGCCAGTTTTTAGGAGGCATTTAGCCCTACAATTGCAGCCAGAGTTCTAGTTGATGGCAGCTTGGGTCTGGGAAGGATGTTGATCCGGGCGGCATTTCAGGTGGCGTCCGAAAGCACAGTGCCTTTGGGCCGAGACACAAAAAGTGTCCCTTTTCTCTGAAAGTCTGCCCCAGTTTCTTGATGTCCAGTTTGGGAGGGAGGGTTTCCGGCCTGCAAAGGCAACCAGAGTCTTGTCGGTGGCAGCTTGAGTCTGTGAGGGGATCTTGCTCCATGCGAATTTGAAAGGGCGACAGTCGACTCCCAGACAGGGGTGTGGTACAAACAACTGACAATTTTCCACATGAAGAAAACTTGAGCCCCAGATTCATGATGTGTCAGTTTGGTGGAGGGTTTTAGCCTACAAGAGCTGCAACCAGAGTCCTGGATAGCGGCGAAAACTGCGTCAATGACAATCTTGATCCATGCAGATTTCAGGTGGCGTCCGGGAACTGCTGGGGCCTTCGGGCGGGGAAACAAAAGTGTCCCTTTTCTCTGAGAAAGAGAACTCTGCCCCCCAGTTTCTTGATGTCAGTTTGGTGGAGGGTTTTGGCCCTGCAAGGGCAGCCAGGGTCCTTGTCGGTGGCAGCTTGGGTGTGTGAGGGATCTTGCTCCATGCGGAATTTGAAGAGGCGGCTGTCGACTCCCAGACATGGGGCCTACGATACAAATGATGGAACTTTTCGTCGTGAAAGAAAACTCAGTCTCCCAGATCCATGATGTCAGTTTTTAAGAGGCATTTAGCCCTACAATTGCAGCCAGAGTTCTAGTTGATGGCAGCCAGGGTCTGGGAAGGATCTTGATCCATACGGATTATCAGGAGGCATCCGGGAGAACAGTGCCTTAGGGCCGGGACACAAAAAGTGTCCCTTTTCTCTGAAAAAGAGAACTCTGCCCCCCAGTTTCCTGACGTCAGTTTGGAGGGAGGGTTTGGCCACAAATTAGTCAGTATCCTTCGGTGGAAGCGCAGGTCTACGAGGAATCCAGCTCGATCTTGAATTTCAACCTTAGCTGACTGTCAACTCCAGACATGGGGCCTATGATGATGCAAACAATAAAACTTTTCCACGTGAAAAGAAACTCAATTACCCCAGATCCATGATGCCAGTTTTGGGGAGGCATTTAGCCTTACAATTGCAGCCAGAGTTCTAGTTGATGGCAGCTTGGGTCTGCGAGGAATCTTAATCCATGCGGAATTTCAGCAAGCGACTCTCAACTCCCAGACATGGGGCCTTCGATACAAACAATGGCGCCTTTCCACGTGAAAGAAAACTCAGTCCCCCAGATCCATGATGCCAGTTTTTAGGAGGCATTTAGCCCTACAATTGCAGCCAGAGTACTAGTTGATGGCACCTTGGGTCTGGGAAGGATCTTGATCCGGGCAGCATTTCAGATGGCGTCAGGGAGCAGAGTGCCTTCAGGCCGGGACACAAAAAGTGTCCCTTTTCTCTGAGAAAGATAACTCTGCCCCCCAGTTTCTTGATGTCAGTTTGGAGGAGGGTTTTGGCCCTGCAAGGGCAGCCAGGGTCCTAGTCGGTGGCAGCTAGGGTCTGCGAGAAATCTTGCTCCGTGCGGAATTTGAAGAGGCGGCAGTCGACTCCCAGACATGGGGCTTACGATACAAATGATGGCACTTTTCCACGTGAAAGAAAACTTAGGCCCCCAGATTCATGATGTCGTTTTGGTGGAGGGTTTTGGCCCTACAAATGCAACCAGAGTCCTGGTTGATGGCAGCTTGCGTCAGCGAAAAATCTTGATCCATACGGAATTTCAGGTGGCGTCCGGGAGCAGAGTGCCTTAGGGCTGGGACACAAAAAGTGTCCACTTTCTCTGAGAAAGAGAACTCTGCCCCCCAGTTTCTTGATGTCAGTTTGGAGGAGGGTTTTGGCCCTGCAAGGGCAGCCAGGGTCCTTGTCGGTGGCAGCTTGGGTCTCTGAGGAATCTTAATCCATGCGGAATTTCAGCATGCGGCTGTCAACTCCCAGACATGTGGGCTTCGATACAAACAATGGCGCTTTTCCATGTGAAAGAAAACTCAGTCTCCCACATCCATGATGCCAGTTTTTAGGAGGCATTTAGCCCTACAATTGCAGCCAGAGTTCTAGTTGATGGCAGCTTGGGTCTGGAAGGGATCTTGATCCGTTCAGCATTACAGGTGGCGTAGGGGAGCACAGTGCCTTAGGGCTGGGGCCCAAAAAGTGTCCCTTTTCTCTGAGAAAGAGAACTCTGCCCCCCACTTTCTTGATGTCAGTTTGGAGGAGGGTTTTGGCCCTGCAAGGGCAGCCAGGGTCCTTGTCGGTTGCAGCTTGTGTCTTTGAGGGATCTTGCTCCATGCGGAATTTCAAGAGGCGGCAGTCGACTCTCATACATTAGGCCTTCGATACAAACAATGGCAATTTTCCACGTGAAAGAAAACTTAGGCCCCCAGATTCATGATGTCGCTTTGGTGGAGGGTTTTAGCCCTACAAATGCAACCAGAATCCTGGTTGATGGCAGCTTGCGTCAGCGAATAATCTTGATCCATACGGAATTTCAGGTGGCGTCCGGGAGCACAGGGCCTTAGGGCCGGGACACAAAAAGTGTCCCTTTTCTCTGAGAAAGAGAACTCTGTCCCCCAGTTTCTTGATGTCAGTTTGGAGAATGGTTTCGGCCCTGGAAGGGCAGCCAGTGTCCTTGTCGGTGGCAGCCTTGGTCTGCGAGGATTCTTAATCCATGCGGAATTTGAAGAGGCGGCAGTCGACTCCCAGACATGGGGCCTTCGATACAAACAATGGCGCTTTTCCAGGTGAAAGAAAACTCAGTCCCCCAGATCCATGATGCCAGTTTTTAGGAGGCATTTAGCCCTACAATTGCAGCCAGAGTTCTAGTTGATGGCAGCTTGGGTCTGGGAAGGATCTTGATCCGGGCGGCATTTCAGGTGGCGTCCGGGGCACAGTGCCTTCAGGCCGGGACACAAAAAGTGTCCCTTTTCTCTGAGAAAGAGAACTCTGCCCCCCAGTTTCTTGATGTCAGTTTGGAGGAGGGTTTTGGCCCTGCAAGGGCAGCCAGGGTCCTAGTCGTTTGCAGCTTGGTTCTGTGAGGGATCTTGCTCCATGCGGAATTTGAAGAGGCGGCAGTCGACTCCCAGACATAGGGCCTACGATACAAATGATGGCGCTTTTCCACGTGAAAGAAAACTTAGGCCCCCATATTCATCATATCGGTTTTGTGGGGGGTTTTAGCTTTACAAATGCAACCAGAGTCCTGGTT
The DNA here is from genome assembly GCA_034509425.1 of Eopsaltria australis. Classification (NCBI taxonomy): domain Eukaryota; kingdom Metazoa; phylum Chordata; class Aves; order Passeriformes; family Petroicidae; genus Eopsaltria; species Eopsaltria australis. The sequence goes on from JAVTVJ010006983.1 coordinate 4,386, forward strand.
GATGGCAGCTTGCGTCAGCGAATAATCTTGATCCATACGGAATTTCAGGTGGCGTCCGGGAGCACAGTGCCTTCGGGCCGGGACACAAAAAGTGTCCCTTATCTCTGAGAAAGAGAACTCTGCCCCCCAGCTTCTTGATGTCAGTTTGGAGGAGGGTTTTGGCCTTGCAAGTGTAGTCCGTATCCTTCTCGGTGGCAGCTTTGGCCTGCGAGAAATCCACCTCCGTGCGGAACTTCAGCAAGCGGCTCTCAACTCCCAGACATGTGGCCTATGATACAAACAATGGCGCTTTTCCATGTGAAAGAAAACCGAGTCCCCCAGATCCATGATGCCAGTTTTAGGAGGCATTTTAGCCCCTACAATTGTAGAGTTCTGTTGATGCTTGGCAGCTTGGTTCTAGGAAGGATCTTGATCCGGCGGTATTTCCGCGTGGCGTCCGGAAGCACAGTGCGTTTGGGCGGGACACAAAAAGTGTCCCTTTTCTCTGAGAAAGAGAACTCTGCCCCCCAGTTTCTTGATGTCAGTTTGGAGGAGGGTTTTGGCCCTGCAAGGGCAGCCAGGGTCCTTGTCGGTGGCAGCTTGGGTCTGTGAGGGATCTTGCTCCATGCGGAATTTGAAGAGGCGACAGTCGACTCCCAGACATGGGGCTTACGTTACAAATAATGGCACTTTTCCACGTGAAAGAAAACTTAGGCCCCCAGATTCATGATGTCGTTTTGGTGGAGGGTTTTAGCCCAACAAATGCAACCAGGGTCCAGGTTGATGGCAGCTTGCGTCAGCGAATAATCCTGATCCATACGGAATTTCAGGTGGCGTCTGGGAGCACAGTGCCTTCGGGCCGGGACACAAAAAGTGTCCCTTTTCTCTGAGAAAGAGAACTCTGCCCCCCACTTTCTTGATGTCAGTTTGGAGAAGGGTTTCGGCCCTGCAAGGGCAGCCAGTGTCCTTGTCGGTGGCAGCCTTGGTCTACGAGGATTCTTAATCCATGTGGAATTTGAAGAGGCAGCAGTCGACTCCCAGACATGGGGCCATCGATACAAACAATGGCGCTTTTCCACGTGAAAGAAAACTCAGTCCCCCAGATCCATGATGCCAGTTTTTAGGAGGCATTTAGCCTTACAATTGCAGCCAGAGTTCTAGTTGATGGCAGCTTGGGTCTGGGAAGGGTCTTGATCCGTGCGGCATTTCAGGTGGCATCCGGGAGCACAGTGCGTTTGGGCCAGGACACAAAAAGTGTCCTTTTCTCTGAGAAAGAGAAGTCTGCCCCCCACTTTCTTGATATCAGTTTGGAGGAGGGTTTTGGCCCTGCAAGGGCAGCCAGGGTCCTAGTCGGTGGCAGCTTGGGTGTGCGTGGAATCTTAATCCATGCGGAATTTCAGCAAGCGGCTGTCAACTCTCAGATATGGGGCCTTCGATACAAACAATGGCGCTTTTCCACGTGAAAGAAAGCTCAGTCTCCCGGATCCATGATGCCAGTTTTTAGGAGGCATTTAGCCCTACAATTGCAGCCAGAGTACTAGTTGATGGCAGCTTGGGTCTGGGAAGGATCTTGATCCGTGCGGCATTTCAGGTGGCGTCCGGGAGCACAGTGCCTTCATGCCGGGGCACAAAAATTGTCCCATTTCTCTGAGAAAGAGAGGTCTGCCCCCCAGTTTCTTGATGTCAGTTTGGAGGAGGGTTTCGGCCCTGCAAGGGCAGCCAGTGCCCTAGTCGGTGGCAGCTTGGGTCTGCGAGAAATCTTGCTCCTTGCGGAATTTGAACAGGCGGCAGTCGACTCCCAGACATGGGGCTTACGATACAAACAATGGCACTTTTCCACGTGAAAGAAAACTTAGGCCCCCAGATTCATGATGTCGTTTTGGTGGAGGGTTTTATCCCTACAAATGCAACCAGGGTCCAGGTTGATGGCAGCTTGCGTCAGCGAATAATCTTGATCCATACGGAATTTCAGGTGGCGTCCGGGAGCACAGTGCCTTCGGGCCGGGACACAAAATGTGTCCCTTTTCTCTGAGAAAGAGAACTCTGCCTCCAAGTTTCTTGATATCAGATAGGAGGAGGGTTTTGGCCCTGCAAGGGCAGCCAGTGTCCTATCAGTGGCAGCTTGGGTCTGCAAGGAATCTTAATCCATGCGGAATTTCAGCGAGCGGCTGTCAACTCCCAGACATGGGGCCTTCGATACAAACAATGGCGCCTTTCCACGTGAAAGAAAACTCAGTCCCCCAGATCCATGATGCCAGTTTTTAGGAGGCATTTAGCCCTACAATTGCAGCCAGAGTTCTAGTTGATGGCACCTTGGGTCTGGGTAATCTTGATCCGGGAGCATTCAGATGGCGTCAGGGAGCAAGTGCCTTCAGGGCGGGACACAAAAAGTGTCCCTTTTCTCTGAGAAAGAGAACTCTGCCCCCCAGTTTCTTGATGTCAGTTTGGAGGAGGCTTTTGGCCCTGCAAGGGCAGCCAGGGTCCTTGTCGGTGGCAGCTTGGGTCTGTGAGGGATCTTGCTCCATGCGGAATTTGAAGAGGCGGCAGTCGACTCCCAGACAGGGGGCCTGCGATACAAATGATGGCACTTTTCCACGTGAAAGAAAACTTAGGCCCCCAGATTCATGATGTCGGTTTGGTGGAGGGTTTTAGCCCTACAAATGCAACCAGAGTCCTGGTTGATGGCAGCTTGCGTCAGCGAATAATCTTGATCCATACGGAATTTCAGGTGGCGTCCGGGAGCACAGGGCCTTAGGGCCGGGACACAAAAAGTGTCCCTTTTCTCTGAGAAAGAGAACTCTGCCCCCCAGTTTCTTGATGTCAGTTTGGAGGAGGGTTTTGGCCCTGCAAGGGAGCCAGGGTCCTAGTCGGTGGCAGCTTGGGTCTGCGAGGAATCTTATCCATGCGGAATTTGAGCAAGCGGCTGTCAACTCCCAGACATGGGCCTTCGATACAAACAATGGCCTTTTCCACGTGAAAGAAAACTCAGTCCCCCAGATCCATGATGCCAGTTTTAGGAGGCATTTAGCCCTACAATTGCAGCCAGAGTTCTAGTTGATGGCAGCTTGGGTCTGGGAAGGATCTTGATCTGAGCGGTATTTCACGTGGCGTCAAGGTGCACAGTGCGTTTGGGCCGGGACACAAAAAGTGTCCCTTTTCTCTGAGAAAGAGAACTCTGCCCCCCAGTTTCTTGATGTCAGTTTGGAGGAGGGTTTTGGCCCTGCAAGGGCAGCCCGGGTCCTTGTCGGTGGCAACTTGGGTCTGCAAGGAATCTTGCTCCATGCGGAATTTCAGCAAGCTGCTGTCGACTCCCAGACATGGGGCCATCGATACAAACAATGGCGCTTTTCCACGTGAAAGAAAACTCAGTCTCCCAGATCGATGATGCCAGTTTTTAGGAGGCATTTAGCCCTACAATTGCAGCCAGAGTTCTAGTTGATGGCAGCTTGGGTCTGGGAAGGATCTTGATCCGTGCGGCATTTCAGGTGGCTAGGGAACATGGCATCGAGTGGGTGTACCATATCCCCTACCACGCACCAGCTTCAGGCAAAGTGGAGAGGTGCAATGGACTGTTAAAAACCACCTTGAAAGCATTGCGTGGGGGATCTTTCAAAAATTGGGAACAGCATTTAGCAAAGGCCACCTGGTTAGTTAACACTCGAGGCTCTACCAATCGAGCAGGGCCTGCCCAATCCGAATCCCTGCACACAGTAGATGGAGACAAGGTCCCAGTGGTTCATGTTAGAGGTCTGTTAGGGAAGACTGTTTGGGTCAATTCTGCCTCCAATACAGACAAACCCATCCGTGGGGTTGTCTTTGCTCAGGGACCAGGTTACACATGGTGGATAATGCAGAAAGATGGAACAACACGATGTGTACCCCAGGAAGATCTGATTATTGGGTGAGAACCATGTTTAAATATCACTATTTGCTGGATTTTACTGCCATTTTATATATATATAGCTATATACTGTATATATGTGTACCTATATATGTGTATAATGTATGTGTGTTTAGAATCAGAATATATTAGTTTTGGTAGTGAGCTGACGATATGGGGATAAGGGGGGGAATGTCCTGGGTTGACTGTATGATGCTTGTATCCCCAATCGTCTGTCCTGCTTATGCCAGGTATTAAGTTCTGTAGCTTTAAGTTAGGCCCAGAGAGAGAGAGAGTGAAGAGGGTGAAAGGGGGAGAGAAAACGCACACAGTTTGTCTACAGGAGTTACACCTTACTCCCCCGGAAATTCCTTCAGAGACTGCGCTCGAAGCGGAGACAGAAAAAAATAGAGATAAGCTCTCTGTGTGCTCTTGGAGTTCGCAGCTGGGTGCTCTCGGAACTCTCTCGGCTTTTGCAGAGAGAGAGAGACTTTATTTCTTTTACTGGTTTATTTCTTCTGGGACTGGTCAGCATCTCTGTGGTCCAAGACATCAGGACAATCCCCCGGGGGCCCCCCGACTCTGCAGCCGGGCCTGGCCATCGGCCCCAGCCTCTGGAGGGACTGAGGCTGACACAGCCGCACCCACAGAAGGACTCTCTGGATCCACCATCTCTTCAGAGAAAGGAGAGGTTTCATTGTTTTATATCATTCAATTTTTGTTTCCAAACTTGTGAATATTCTGCTTATTAAATAAATAGTTTTTTCCACTTTTTCTCTAAGGAAATCTTTTCCCGAACCGGTTTGGGGGAGGAGTGGCTGAAATTGGCTTGTCTAGAGGAGACCCCCTTGGAGGCCTCCTCCTAACATTTGCCCTAAACTAGGACACAGTCGAGAAGGTATTCCAGACCAAGCACGATTGCCACAAATCAAAAAATATCCATTGGAAAGTTTCCGTGGGAATAGGGTCCCTGGTGCTGGATCCTTTACGGTCCGTACAATGTTGGCACACCAGGTTGAGAAATTGCCAATTGGATTCACATAGGTAGTGACATTTGCTAAAGGACACCCTTTAGGAACTCCCTTCACCCATTGCCACCCCTCATTACACTTGTGTTTAGAAGCATCTATGAACACACACTGTTCTGCATCTAAGGAATCTGCTAGGTCAATTTCTTGGGGCTCTGGTCCAATTGGTAGTTTGTCATCCCAATCATCGTAATTCTCCATGATTTTAGCAAAAGAATTGTTGGGACCTTTCTCTACCGAGTGACCTGAACGGCCTGCTGTGTGGATCAGATCTTTCAGACCGCTTTTCAATTTCCTATAGTTGCTTTCATTAGTGGGCACTCCGATGAGACAAGTTAGAAAAGAAGTGCTTGGGGTTGCCAAGCTGGCACAAAAGGAGGTAGTATTCAGTTCTGTTAAGTGATACCCACAAATTTTGTCGAGGATCCAACAATTCCTTTAAGCCAATTTTTGTTTCTCCCATTCTCTGAAAGAGAAGGAGAAAATTAAGTACAATAGGTAAATGCTGTACTTTAACCATTTTGAACAGTGGTTTGGATTTCTGGAATTTCTGAGCAATTGATAGACTTAGTATCTAATACAGTGGTTTTCTTTCTTAACTGAATAAGATCAAGTAGGTTTTGACCTCTAAACATGAAACGTGCTCTGTCTCGATCTCCCTTATTTTTCCATAAATAGTAACACTTTGATTTGGGGACAAACGAATACCTAATTTTATACTTCTTTCCCTTTCAAGGTTTCTATGATTAATTGTTGTTTTATACAAAGAACACCCTTCTGATGGAAAAGTTGTTTGTGCTTGCCGCACCTCTTTCTCACAGCCTCCACATTTTATCTTTACCCATTGACAATATTTCTTACCACAATTATCACTACACCTTGATTGTTTTTTATCACCAGCTAAATACAATTTTTGGAGTTCATCATACATGGTGGTGAGGAGGTCTTCACTATCTACCGGGTGTGGGATGAGAACTTCTAGCAGGTCCTCTGCAGCGAGCCATAAGTGTTCAATGCAGCTGTCCCACTTTTGTTGCTCTCATTCAGCTGGATCAGCACTCAGTTCACCTTATTCTGCTGGACTGAGGAGCGAATCCAGGAGCGGGTCCATTTACTAGGCACCCATAACGGACCTGTGGGAGTATCAACAAACATGTAACCACTACCATGAAACAATACTTTTCCTGGACCTTCCCAAATCCCAGGTTTTGGATCTCTATAGTGAACTTGTAATTCTGGAGTTGAAACTGCTCTGTTTATGCATCTCTTATGAACTACACTTGGAGGATCTTTGTTGTCACCAAACACACATAAGTGATTTAATACAAACAGTGTTTTATCTAATTTTTCTTTTGGATCCTGTATTTCAGGGAATTTCTTAAGATATTCTTTTAGGGTACGGTTGACACGTTCTGCTACTGCTTGCCCTGTTGGAGAAGTTGGTAAACCTCTGATGTGTTTTACACCCCAAAGCTGCATAAATTTTTTTGTGCTTTCACTAATATAAGCTGGCCCATTGTCTGTTTTAATCTGTTCAGGGACCCCCATGATAGCGAAGCATTGTGTTAAATGTCTTCTAACATGCAAACTTTTTTCCCCTGTTTGTGCTGTGGCCCATAGGTATTTTGAGTAAGTATCTCACGCACATATTTCAGTCTCCCAAACTTTGATACATGAGTAACATCCATTTGCCACAATTTTTCAACATTTGTAAATCCACTAAACTGATATCAGAAGGCAACAACAGCAACAGTTTCTTCTGCCAAGTTAATCTTTAGACACCTGCAGCTTGTTTTCAGCTTTCATGTCTCTCTTTCCCACAGTTGTCTTGAGAATAACCTTGAGCAGAGGCCTAGCTTTCGTCTAAGGGGCCTGGATTGCTCACCCACTTTATGTCTGTGCAGCTGGAGAAGGATATTCTCCAACATATCCCCCTACTTTTCTTTTGCATAATCCAGGCCTGGTTTACGCTTTTTTTTCCTACTGTATTCATCAAACATTTAACAACATATGGCAATAATACACTTATGAATATAATAATTACTAAAATTATCAATTTAATTTTTACCAATTTCACTAACCAGTCTTTAAAACTTAAGCTTGTTAACCAGTCTCTTAAAGGTGATTCTACTATCTGTATCTTTTTCATGTTTTAACACACATAGTGTAACCTTACAATTCCCCCTTTCTGTTTTAATCAGTATGAGTTTGTTTATGGCATTACCAGCCATTTGTCATAGGTAGTGCAGTAAGAAACACACGTAACTAAACATAAGAATACTTCTAACACCTATGTGCTAAACATGCTGAGGTGATCTTGTGATTTTTCATTACCCAATAGTTCAGCAAATTAGTCTCAATTACTTTGTCTCTGAAGGCTGTTAATCAGGGTAATACCTTACTGAATTCTGGAATACTATACTAACATCCAGGGTCTGCAACAGCTGCCTTGTTTCAGTGAAGATATGGAAAGCCCTTCCGGATAGGGTCTCCAAGTCTACCCCAAAAGGGATCCAGCTGATATGAATTCAAATTACTAAGTCAACACCGACTTCAGTGTGATTTGGATGCAGAAACACCTGGGTCTGTTGGTAGATGTCTGACCAGGGAGAGTCGAGGCTTGGCCAGAGCCAGGACTCCAACTGGAGGGATTTCCCTAACACAGATCTTATGAGAAAACTGTTAGAAAGAACAACTAAGAAGGTTACTTAAATCTGAGCGAATAACAGAGACAGTTACATAAACATAACACAGATTGTGCAGACTGTAAAATAACAGATGTTGTCAACTACTTTTGACTAAAAAGACCATGGTACCATGAACATGATAATTAAAACATTGCATATGCATGAGTTTACGTACGTAATCTTAACAGAACTTAATTCTTGCCATAACACACATAGCTATGCATAGTTGTAGTTAACTTTTATAGAACCTAGTTGTAATACTTAACCGTAACAGAACTTAGTAAACCTAATAGCATTTAAACTTTAACAACATCTTAATAGCTATCAATACATCAGGGGTGATCACTTGGGAGATGTTTGAAAACAGTGTTACAAGCTGCAAGCACACAGATCCATCTTTTCTTTGCTCTATCTTCTCCGGGATCACTACTTCCTAGTTCAGCTGTAGGTATAAAACTGAACGCTCATTGAAACAAAGTTACACAGGAAAAACAGTAAGAACAGATTAGAATTCCAGTTATTAATTTCTATCTAGCAAGATAATTCCCATCATTAATTAACAAACAATACAAAGGTAACTCATTGTGTGTATCTAATTCGGTTTACAATTTGGGTAAATCTAGTTTACCACTCGTTTAGATCTAGTTTATTGATCAGTTTACATTTTGCCTAAACTTCCTTGTTCTGCTCGGCCCCGGCCCCGCTTTGGCCCTGGCCTGTTAGGTGTACAACTCTGCTGCGTTCTTTCTGGGTCAGTTCTGCCACGTTTTCAATTTTTTGTTTTTGTTGAATTGTTGTGGTGGACTGGATGTTTGTGAATAGTCATTCCAGTATTCTCACTTCCTCTGTCCTCCCCGTCTCCCCCTTTTTCATTTTGCACTGGGTAAGTGCAAGTCTTGCAGCAACCTAGATTCCCCAGATTTCTTCTTGTTAACACAAATTTCACCAGTAAAGTCAGCATCAATCATACGAGACAATATGAACAGTCTTTGATACTTGCAGAAAAGCGACCGATTAAAAGTGCACTCAGGGGTTGACGCTGGCACACCGGCAGTTGAGGGCGCTGGCACAGGCGCAGAGAGTGCTGGGGCTGATGTTGTTGGAGCGCGGCGGGCGGCCGCGCTCTCCTCCCCGTTTCCCGGTTGCCAGCAGGCGAGCTGCGCGCGGTCCCGGTGGTTAGGGAAAACTGTTGTTACGTAGTCGCTGCCGGGGAAAGAGGTTCCTCGCTGCCCGCCCGGCGCACAGGGAAGCCGTGGCTGTTGCCGCGCCGTGTCACCACCGCTGCTGGCTCCAGGGACGGGCAGCCGCGTGGTCTCCGCAGCCTCCCACCCCCGGCGCACTGAGATGCCGGCAGAGCCGCGGGCAGGAGCCGCCGCTGACTGCGGCGGCCGTGGGGAGAAATCCGAAACCGCTGCGGGGAGGGGTGGCCGCCATTGGAGGCTCGCGGGCTGGGCTCTCTAACCTTTTAAACATGTAGAAATTCTTCCAGTACATCACTGTTTTGTTTCTTCTTCCCTGACGGATTGTAGAAGCGAGTCCGATTGCAAAGCTGTTCTCGCAGTGCCTTCTTAATTGTCTCTCAGACGGGTATTTGAAAGGCCACTCTCGCTCTCAGGGTTAGTCTACAGTCTTAAGTCCATTTTAGGAGATTCCGAATAACGGAATTATCACGGTTCAATTTTCTCACAGAGATGATAAGCTGGAAGAGGTCTGGGACTGTCAGCTGTCCTTCATCTATCTCCATCCCTTCTGTCCTCTTCGCCAGACCCGAAGCACCCATTCTCCCTCCAGGATAGCATCCCATATTACTCCGGACCAACGACTTTGTGGCTGAGTTGGTCGTAACTCCACTCCAGCTTTGGTGGTTATTTGTACATCCCCAAACGCATGTGGTTTTAAAGAATCTATACCATGTACCAGGTCATCAATTGCAGGGGCAGTAGGAGCAGTTGGACCCTGGGGTTCACAAGATTTTGTAATCTGTTTTTTTGGGCATTGTATCCAATGGAAACTGGGTTTTGTAAGATTTTGTAAATCCATCATTAGGTACTGTAATCCTTTCACAGTCATCGTTGTCCGAGTCAGAATCAATAGCAACGGGTTGTCAGTGTGACAAAGCCTTGCTTTCTGTTATGTTAGTTTTGGAAGCAGAGGGTGTTGCGCCACCTTGTGCTTTTCCGGAGTTGTCTAGTTTTCCGGAGCTGTCAGGCTCAACTACGGTCCCAGACTTTTCAGCCTGAGCAAGTATCTCAGTGGCATCTTTTAAGATCGGTACTGTAATCCCTTTAGCAGGCACAGAGTCTCTAAACAAAAAGATAGTGGGACCGGTAGCAGCAGTGTTGTCTGTTTTGTCCCCTACCGATGCTTGTTGTGCTGCCAGTGCAACACGTTGCTCCGCTTGATACTGATCGATAGAATGTAAAATCTCCTTCCAAACAGGACTAAGTTCTTTAGCAGTTTTATTCTCTTCAATTACAGCACCACATAGGGCATCACCAACTTTTCTCCATTCTGATCTATCAAAGAGGTCAGTGGGCTCTTTCATAAAGTGTCTGTCCCCTGCCCACTTTCGTAACTCATGGAGCTTTCTAGTGCTCACACTGGCTTTTCGCTTAGCGAAAAATTCTGCCAGTAGAGATAAAGCCTCTTCTCTCTCTATAACCCAAAACAGCGGCCTTACCAGCACACTGGGAAGCTGATCAGCCTTCCTTTATTATCTGCGCCGTCCATTGCCTTTTTTTCTCCCCAGCAGCTTTTTCTTGATCAATATGATCCTCTGCTGCTTAAAAATTTGTAAGTCCGGTTTGCTGCAGGCACCGTAGGTTCCTGATTCGGTGGCAAAAAGTCCAGGGACTCGCAGATCACGTCGTAATCCTCAGCAGTCCAGGCATCGCATCGTAATTCTCAGCGGTCCAGGTATCACGTCGGGGTCACCAGTTGAAGGAGACAGGCACGGGAATCAAGGAGACGACTCAGTATGAGTTAGCAGCTTGTTCCGTTTATTATCCTATTTCTCTACGTTTTTATACTTTATTCCTAGTGTTACATAACTGATCACGCATTGTCTGATTGGTTAGTACGCTTTGTCCACGCGCCCTTTTACACTATACGATTGGTTAATAGGCCTTGTTCACGCGCACTTTTCTGCTATATGATTGGCCTTATGTATCAACTTAATACATTAGGTCATATTGGCAAACTTATGCGTTTAGTCAGCTAAATCAGCAGGTTGGCCTTACTCTTGCTAGCTAAAGCATCAGGATGATACTTTTGTGTCTACTTCTCAAGGACCAAGGACAAGCGACTCAAAGAGCTTATTGTTCTAGTCAAGGGGCTTATTGTTAGTTTATACTAAGGACCTATTGTCAATTTATTAAGGGACCTATTGTTGATTTATGCTGTAAGCACCATATACCTGTCTTGATTGTGCATATTCTCATGGGAAACAAAGAAATCATGTCCACGAGAGGAAAGCCATTCCTCTACAGGGGGGCAGCGCAGCTGCTTGGCCAGTGGCTCCTTTGAGGGACAGGGGCCAAACCCAGCCCTGGGCGGCACCTGCCACCCCCGACCCTCCCTGCCCCGCCACAGCTGCCCCAGCCCGAGGGGACAGAGCCAGCCCCTGTCAGGAGCCCGTGCAGCCCCTGCCCAGAGTGGGAGCCAGGGCTGGCTCTGGCCCTGGGCCCGTGGCAGGGCTCCTGCTCGCGGCTGCTCCTGTGCCTTGGGCAACAAAAACTGTCTGGGTTTTGGGGCAAGGCCACAGCCCTGCCTCCTCCAAACAGCCACCAGTTGTGAGCAGGAGCGGTGAGGGGATCCCGCAGGGCGAGGGCACACATGTGCACGGCTCTGTCCTGGCACCTGCAGCGATGCCCCCCTGGCCGAGCTTTGGGCTCTGAGCTGGCAGCTCTCCCACTCAGGGGGAAAGGCCTTGACCTACCCTCAGCATCTGCCAGAGGCTCAGTCCTGGCCGTGCGTTGGGAAGCCAGATCACCTTCAGCAGCAGGCTTGGCTGCAAAGAAAGGCAGGACAGAAGAGCTCCCGTGGCACTGCTGGAGATGCTCAGGCTGCCTGGGGCCAGCAAAGGAGCCACTGAGCAGGGCCAGTGCCTTCAGGGGGAGAGAGTCATGTTTGGGTTGTGGCAGCATCTGCACAGCAACACACTGGTAATGGAGCTGTGGCAGGGACATTGGGCATGGGCATGGAGATGTGAAATGAGAGCTCCAGTTCTCCCAGACTGCGGTGTTTGGCGGGACTTGTGAGGTTGGACGTAGGCACTGGTTAAGAGGGGAGTGACTGAGGCCCCCAGCTGCACCTGGCACACAGGGACCCTCCTGCACAGCACGCCCAGAGCTGGCAAGGCTCCCCAGCACGGCTGGAGCTGCTGGCACCGCCTGGCCCAGCTGGACAGCTGCCCCTCAAGGCCCCAGCCAGCAGGGCATGGCTCTGGGCAGGCTCCCTGGCCAGGAGCGGCCCCAGAGCGCGTCTGCCTTTCAAGGGCAATCTCGTCCCCGCTCTTTCTCCTCCTCACCTTGCTTTGCCTCTGCCCGCTGCTCCTGGGGCTGCTCTTGGCCAGGCAGCCTCAGTGGGGGCCAGCACTTGCTGCAGCCCCAGCGGGCTCCCCAGGACAAGGCCCAGCCATTAAGAGGCCAGTTAAAGCACAGGGCAGCAGCAGAAGCCTCCGCAGAGTTATCTGGGGAACCAGTGACTCCCCACAACTCCAGAGCAGCCTCACTGGGAATGCTTCCCCCTTAGGAGGCCGTGCAGCCCCTGCCCAGAGTGGGAGCCAGGGCTGGCTCTGGCCCTGGGCCCGTGGCAGGGCTCCTGCTCGCGGCTGCTCCTGTGCCTTGGGCCTCTGGGCACTCAGGGCAGCTCCGGGAGCAGCTGCAACGGGAGGGACCTTGGTGCCCCAGTCCCTTTTGCCACGGGCTCTGAACGTGCTCCACAGGCCTCGAGGCCGAGGCGCCTCCAGCTTTGGCTGCTGCCGGGCCCGTGCAAGGGCGGGCCCTGGGGGAAGAGCTGCTGCTGCCACACAGCCCCGCCCAGGGCTGAGCCTGCACAGCAATTACCTCCTGTGACTGTGCCCGTGCTTGACATCGCCTTCGTTCCTGTATCAGAGGCTGCCAGGGAGCCATTCTTTCCTCTAGGAAAGCAGCAGCAGCAGGGCAGCAAGGCTGCCATGGGTCCCTTCCCACTGTGCCGAGCAGGCGTGTCCAGATGTCACCGAAAATGGGGGAAAAGCAAAAGCCCTTCAGCAACATTTTGGTGTTACAGAATCAAGGCATTTATTCTGTCCTGGATGTTGTTCTGGCCAGGATGTGCAACAGAAATAATTTCATCCACACATAGCCCGGGTGTGCAGAGAAAATCAGTCCATGACACATGAGTTTTGCTAGATTTTTCCCAAACTTTACACGGTGGAAAACCCATAGAAATCCATTTTTTAATGCTCATTGGTCTCAAGT
>JAVTVJ010006985.1:0-11902 GCA_034509425.1 Eopsaltria australis
CCGTCGTCCTCCACCGTCACCTCCTCGTCCGACGACGACGAGCCCGAGGAGCACGACGAGGAGGAGGAGGAGGAGGAGGAAGGGTCTTCCCAAGCCCAGCGGCCGCCCCAAGGGTCTTCGGGGGTGGTTGGGTTGTTGTGGGTGGGCTTGGGGTCATGGTGGTCGTCCTTGAGGTCATTGTGGGCGTGGCTGGGGTCGTCACGTCCTTCCCTGGGGTCACCGTGGCCGTGCTTGAAGTCATGGTGGTCATCCTCCAAGTGATGGCGGTCATCCTTGGGGTCATCGCGGCCGTGCTTGAGGCCGTGGTGGTCACCCTTCAGGCCACGGCAGCCATCCCTGGAGTGATGGCGGTCATCCTTCGAGTCATGGTGGCCCTCCCTGGGGTCCTCGAGGCCTTCCCCGAGGTCGTGTCCCTCTCCGAGGTTCTCGTGTCCTTCTCCAGCGTCATCGCGTCCCTCTCTGGGGTCATCTCGTCCTTTTCTGGGGTCATCTCGTCCATCTCTTGGGTCGTGTCCCGCTCTGGGGTCACCCTGTCCTTTTTTGGGGTGATCTCGTCCCTCTCTGGGGTCCTCTCCACGCCCCCAGCAGAGGCTGTGGGGTCTCTGCTCCATCTCCAGGGCGTCGGTGCCCTGCTCCACCTTCCTGGGGCCACCTGGCTCCGAGTCCTGGGCGCCCTCGGGGGCTTCTCCAGCGTCCCTGCGGGACCTCCCCTGGATGTTCCTGGAGCTCTTGGGACCTTTGGGGACATCGCTGGAGCTCTCAGGACCTTCCAGAATGTTCTTAAAGCTCTGCAGACCCTCCTGGCTGTCCCTGGGACCGTCAGGGACATCGCTGGAGCTCTTGGGATCTTCCTGGACGCCCTTGGGACCTTCTGGGACATCCCTGGAGCTCCGGGGACTCTCGAGGCTATCGCTGGAGGTCTTGCGACTGTTGGGGACATCTCTGGAGTCCTTGGGACTCTCTGGGACATCGCTGGAACCCTGGAGACCCCCAAGGCCACCACTGGAGCTCTTGGGACCATCGGGGACATCTGCGGAGCTCTTGGGACTCTCAAGGACATCGCTGGGTGTCTTGGAACCATCGGGGACATCTCCAGGGCTCTTGGGGACATCTCCAGGGCTCTTGGGACCCTCTGTGCCATCACCGGAACCCTTGAAGCCACCAAGGCCACCACCAGAACCTTCCGTGACCCCTCCAGCACCTCCTCCATCCCCCTCCTCCTCCCTTTTCCTCCTCCTCCTCCTCCTCCTGGGCGGCCGCGGCCGCAGCCCCCGGCGCTCCCTCAGCCCCCGGCCGGCGCGGCGAGCGCCCAGGGGGGCTCCGAGCAGCGGGACCCCCTCGGGGGGCGGGGGCGGCGCGGGGGGCAGCGAGCTCCAGGTGATCTCCAGCACCTTGAGCGCGTCCTCGAAGGCGAACTCGCGCTTGAGCTCCAGCAGCAGCCAGCGATAGCAGAAGAGCAGGTCGTGGGCGCCGCGCGCCGCCAGGAAGGCCCAGAACGGGGGGTCGGCGCGCCGCAGCAGCCGCCGCAGGTGGCCGAAGGCCCTGGCCAGCCCGCGGCCGCCCGGCCGGAAGCGCGGCGCCAGGCGGCGCATCAGCGAGCAGAAGCACAGGAAGGCCTGGGCCTCGTCGTCCAGCACGGCCAGCAGCGGCGCGGCCACGTCCGACATGCCCTGGCAGTAGGAGAGGCGCGGGTGGCCCAGCGCGAAGGTGGTCAGCAGGGCCTGCAGCGCGGCCAGGTGAGGGTGGCCCTCCTCGGGGCCGCCGAAGTAGGGGTGGGCGCGGTCGGTGCGCACCACGTCCTTGCGCACCGCCGCCGCCACCTGCGCCAGCTCGGCCGGCGCGGCGCGCGCGGCCAGGGCCACCTTCAGCGAGGAGTACTCGGCCGCCTTGAGCCGCAGGTGGGACAGGCGCTCCTGGCCCGTGAGGCCCGCGGGGAACACGTTCAGCAGGTAACGCCACACCACCTGCACGGGGCGGAATTGGGGTTAGGGGGACAGGTGAGGGGGGTCAGGGTGCCCAGGTGTGGGTCAGAAGGCGCCGCAGGACCCTCAGGTGTTGGTCAGGAACCATCAAAGGGTTCCCAGTGTGGCTTAGGTGACGTCTGAAGTCCCCAAGTGTGGCTCAGGCACGACAAGAATCCCTCAGGTGTCAGGTGGAACCAGAACATCCCAGGTGCGTCCCAAGTGTGATCCCAACCCCAGGTGTGCCTCATGGGAGGTCAGAGAACCCACCAGGTGTGAATACAACCCCCAGGTGTAACTCAGGGGGCACTAGAACCCCTCAGGTGTGTCCCAGCTATAACCACAACCGCCAGGTGTGTCCCAGGTGTGTCCCAGGTGTGTCCCAGGTGCAATCACACCCCCCAGCTGTGTCCCAGGAAGGTTTCAGGCTCTCACCTTGCGCAGGCCGGGCTCGACGCCGCCGTGGAAGACGTGCAGCCGCAGGTCCTGGGGCCGCAGCAGGCGCCCACCTGGGCCCAGGTAGGACCTGAGGTCGGCGTCGCTCAGGGGGGCGCAGGGCGCGGGCGGGGGAGGGGGCGGGGACACCGCCGGGGTCCCCTCAGGCCATGCCAGGGCCGCCTGCGCCCGCGCCAGCGTCCGGCCCACCTGTGGGAACAGCACTGGTGGCACTGGGAGGGGACTGGGATGCCCAACACAAGCTCTCTGGGAGCTTCCAGCAGCGTGGGGCGCCCCAGGTGTGCCTCACCTGTGCCCAGTGTGCTCACCTGTGCCAGCAGGGCCTGGGTGAAGGGCAGGGCCGCCGCCAGCAGCGAGCGGCGCTCGGGGACCGGCTCAGCTGCTGCCACCTCCCGCGGGCTGATGATGTCCCAGTCCTCCAGCAGCGGGCCTGGGGACAGCACACCTGAGCCACAGGTACCTGGGACCCCCAGCTCACACACCTGAGCACCACTGGGACCCTCCCCCAGGCACCCAGCACCTTCTGACACCCACCCCAGACCGCCAGGTGTGCGTCTCTAGAGGTGTCCCCTCCCACCCAGGAGTGTCTCAGGTGTGTGTCCCCTCCCAAAGTGTGTCCCAGGTGTGCCCCCACCCATCCAGGTATATCCCAGGTGTGTCTTCCCCCCTTAGGTGCATCCCAGGTGTGTTCCCCCTACCCAAGTGTATCCCAGGTGTATCCCAGGTGTGTCACTCACTGTCAGGGGGGTTCCTGACGTCCAAGCGCAGCCTCAAGGTGGGCCTAGCATAGGTGAAGGCATTGGCCAGGTCACCATCGCTCAGCAGAGGCACAAAGGTGTCCTGGCCCTGCCCGTCCCGTGTCGCAAAGCTCAGAACGAAGCTTTTCTTCCTGAGGGGGAACAGGTGGGGTCACTCTGGGGGGCTCTCAGGTGTGCCTAAGGGGGCTCTCGGGGGGTCCCGCTCACCCCTGCAGGTCGAAGGCCCGGGCCAGGATGTGCTGCAGCACGTCCAGAGAGGTGATCTGCGGGTCCACGGCGAACGAGCGGAACTCGGGCGGCTGCTGCCCCTCGCTCTTCTGCGGGAGGAGCGTCAGGAGGTCCCGGAGGGCTCCCAGGAGGTCCCGGGAGGTCCTGGATGGCTCCCAGGAGGTCCCAGGGGGTCCCGGAGGGTTCCCGGGAGGTCCCAGGAGGTCCCGGTGGTCCCGGAGCCCCCCGCGTCCCTCACGGCGCTCCAAGATGGCGGCGCTCTCCCGTCACCATGGCAACGCCGCGCACCTCCCGCATCGCTGATTGGCCGCCATCCCCCACGTGACCAAAGAGGCGGGAAATTTTCCCGCCCAGCCGCACGCGAAGGCGGGAAAATCGCGGCCACGCCTCCCCCCGGAGCTGATTGGCTGACGGAGTGCACGTGACACCACCCATGAACCCCGCCCGGGTTTCCAATTAACGACCACACCCACACAAGCCCCGCCCACACCACAGCCACGCCCCTCACCTTGACGCGCACGCGCACAACCTCGCACTCCTCCTCCAGCGCGGCCCCGGCCCCGCCCCCCGGCGAGGCCCCGCCCCCCGGCGTGGCCGCCATGTTGGGGCGGGCTCTGGGGGGGGGTGGGGGTTCTGGGGGGGCTCCGCCGCCGCCGCCGCCCCCCCCAAGCCGGGGAAGCGGGGGGCTGCTGTTACGTCACCGTGCTGACGTCACGCCGCGCCCCCCTGGCCGGACGGAGCGCGGTTGTGGGGGGGGATCCGGAGCCGCGCCGCGCCCGTGCCCGTCCTGCGGCCGCGGCCGCGGCAACAACATCCGGGGCAGCGCAAGGAAGTGACGTCACGGGGCGGGCTGCGCCGGGCATCACCCCCTCCCAATGACGTCACCGCGTCCCTCCCGCCCCAGTAAAATGACGTCACAGGCAGCGATTCACATCGGGTTTATTGAGGGGGGGGCGCATGCGGGACCCCCTTAAACGGGCAACGCCAGAGTGGGGACCACATCCTCCTTAAAGGGGAAACGCCGCGGCGGGGACCGCCCCCGCTCTTAAAGGGGCAACGCCCTCCAGGCTCCCGCCTTAAAGGGGCAACGCCACGGAGGGAACCGCCCCGCCTTAAAGGGGCAACGCCCTCCTGGGGCCCACCCCGTCCTTAAAGGGGCAGCGCAGCAGCGCCCCGGCCGGGGGGCGGAGCCTGAGGGGGGTGGGGGGCGAGGCCCCGCCCACAAAGAGAGGCCCCGCCCCTCAGGGGGGTCCTGGGGGGGCCGCTTGTTCCTTCCTGAGCTGCGCCAGCTCCTGGGACAGCGACTCCAGGTCCTGGAATGGGGGGGAAAACGGGGGATGAGGCCACGCCCACTGCGTGAGGCCACGCCCTCTGTGCGGCCACACCCGTGTCCCGGCCACACCCTGGGGTCAAGGCCCTCCCACCACCCTAAGCCCCTCCCACATGCCCATAAAAGGTTCGGTGATGTCACAGATTTGGCCACGCCCGTTTAAGCCCCACCCCAGGCTGGCTCCGCCCCCTTTACCTGTGCCAGGTGCAGGTTCTTGGTCAGCTGCTCCTCCAGGAGGTTCTGCAGCTTCTTGTTCATCTCCCGCAGCCCCTCCTCACCTGGCCCCGCCCCCGCCCCGCGCCGGGGGGGCCCCGTGGGACCCGCGGCCTCTGGGGGACACAGACAGGTGAGAGGGAACAGGTGAGAGGGGGAAGGGCGGGCCAGGTGAGCCACCAGGTGAAGGCCAGGTGAAGTGCAAGGAGGGGTAGGTGAGGGCACAGGGTCAGGTGAGGTGCCAGCTGAAGGCCAGGTGTGGTGCTAGGTGGGACAGGTGAGCTTCCAGGGGAGGCGCAGGTGCCCACAAGGTGAGGGACAGGTGAGGTGCCAGGTGAGCTCTCAGGTGAGCCCCAGGTGAGGCCCAGGTGAGGTGCCAGGTGAGCTCTCAGGTGAGCTCTCAGGTGAGCTCTCAGGTGAGGCCCAGGTGAGGGACGGTGAGGTGCTAGGTGAGGGCTCAGGTGCCCTCCAGGTGAGGCCCAGGTGAGCCCCAGGTGCCCTCACCTGTGCGGCTGTCGCGCACGAAGCTCTGGATGATGGCGCTTTTCCTGCACAGATCCTCGGCCATGGACGCGCTCGACACCTCCAGGTGCCTCACCTGGGCAGGGAGCGCCAGGTGAGCGCCGCCAGCTGCCCCTCCCAGCCCCTCCCAGTCCCTCCCAGTGCTCCCAGTACCTTCTCCTCCAGCAGCCAGCGCTCCTGCTGGCTCTGGGCCAGGCGCTGGAACAGCTCGGCCACCTCTGCCGGGGACAGGCCCCCCCCGCCCGGGACCCCCCCGGCGCTGCCGCCCCCGGGGCTGCCCGAGCCCGACTGCGGCAGGGGCGGGGCAGGGGGCGTGGTCAGGGGCGTGGTCACTCCCCAGGCCACGCCCACAAGGCGCCAAACCCCCCGGCTTAATTAGTGAATTAAATGGGAAATTGGCCACGCCCACAAAGGCACACCCCCATAGAGGTGTTCAAGCCACACCCCAATTAGTCACACCCCAATTAGCCACACCCTCAATTAGCCACACCCACAATTAGTCACACCCACAATTAGCCACACCCCAATGAGCCACACCCCAATGAGCCACACCCTCAATTAGCCACACCCACAATTAGTCACACCCACAATTAGCCACACCCCAATGAGCCACACCCCAATGAGCCACACCCTCAATTAGCCACACCCACAATTAGTCACACCCACAATTAGCCACACCCCAATGAGCCACACCCCAATGAGCCACACCCTCAATTAGCCACACCCACAATTAGTCACACCCACAATTAGCCACACCCACAATTATGTACTAATTAAGCCACACCCCCCAAAGCTCCACCCACTCGGGGTTAATTAATTAAGGGGAGGGGTAAATTGCCACGCCCATATTGAGCCACGCCCATGTGCCACACCCTCACAAGACACACCCAAAAGAGGCCACGCCCATTTAAGCCACGCCCAAAAGGAAGCCATACCCCTAATTAATGACTCCCAATTAACCCACACCCATTTAAGCCACACCCTTGAGCCACGCCCAATTTGGACCCCACCAAGCCACACCCCCAAATTATCCACGCCCCAATTAAGTCCCACCCAAATTAAACCACGCCCTGCTGACATCACAACCCCCAGGCCACGCCCTCTTAAGCCACGCCCACAGCAAAACCACGCCTTTGCTTTAACCCACAGCCACACCCGGTTAAGCCACGCCCACAAAGCCACACCCAGCGACCCCACCCATCCAAACCACGCCCCTTTTCCTCGAGGCCACGCCCACCTTGGTGCTGCCGGGGGCGGAGCCGTCGCGGCCCAGCGAGGACACGGAGCTGCTGTCCCCGCCCGGGCCCCGCCCCGGGGAGCCCCCGTCCAGCCCCAGCTCCTCCAGACCTGGGGGGGACCCCAAAAATCACCCCAGGGAACCCGAAATTCCATCAGGGACACCCAAAACCCACCTGGGAATCCCCAAAATTCCATCAGGGACACCCAAAACCCACCTGAGGAGCTCCAAAACCCAACCCAGGACCTCCCATCCAGCCCCAGCTCCTCCAGATCTGCAGGGGGGACCCCAAAATCATCTCAGGGAACCCGAAATTCCATCAGGGAACCTGAAATCCACCCAGGTACCTCCCAAAATGCACCTGGGAACTCCTAAAATCCACCTGGGACCACCCCAAAATCTCCCAAATCCCAACCCCCAAACACCTGAACCCCCCAATCCTCGAACACCCCAAACCCCGCCGAGGACCCTCTGACTTTGGGGACCTCCCCCCAGTTTTAGGGATGCCCCCACCCCAAATTTCGGGGTCCCCCCCCCCCCCCGACCTGAGCGGGTCCTGCTGGGCACCAGCAGCCACTCCCAAATCCCACTACGGCACCCCTAATTTCAGGGACCTCCCCCCAATTTTGGGGACCTCCCCCCAATTTTAAGGACCCTCCCCTAAAATTTCGGACCCCCCAGACTCCCCATGACCCCCCAAAAATCCCCCAACTCCCAACCCCCAAACACCTGAACCCCCCAATCCTCGAACACCCCAAACCCCGCCGAGGACCCCCTGACTTTGGGGACCTCCCCCCAACTTTGGGGACCTCCCCCCAACTTTAGGGACCTCCCCCCAATTCTGAGGACCTCTCCCCAATTTTAGGGACCCCCCCCACCCCAAATTTTGGGGTCCCCCCCCAGACCTGAGCGGGTCCTGCTGGGCACCAGCAGCTCCTGCAGCCGCTCCTGCAGCCGCTCCCCCCGGCGCCGCTCCAGCTGCAGCTGCCTCCGAAGATCCTTCAGCTGGAGGGGGGAATTGGGGGGGTTTTGGGGGTGTTTGGGGAACCCCCAAATCCCTGGGGGGGTCCCCAAAACCCTCAGGGTGTCCCCAAAGCCCCCCCGGGGTCGCTCACGGCGGCGCTGCCTTTCTTCTCCAGGATGCGCTGCCCGTCCCGCACGTCCTTCAGCTCCTGGGGGTAGGGGGGGGATTTTGGGGGGGTTTTAAGGGGATTTTGGGGGGGTCTCGGTGGATTTTGGGAGGGTTTGGGGGTCCTGGAGGGGTTTGGGAGGTTCTGAAGAATATTTGGGGGGGTTTACAGGGGGATTTGGGGGATCTGGAGGGGGATTTGGGGGATCCTTCTGCTCTTGGAGGGGTTTTGGGA
Organism: Eopsaltria australis; assembly: GCA_034509425.1. Taxonomy (NCBI): domain Eukaryota; kingdom Metazoa; phylum Chordata; class Aves; order Passeriformes; family Petroicidae; genus Eopsaltria; species Eopsaltria australis. The sequence goes on from JAVTVJ010006985.1 coordinate 8,070, forward strand.
GTGGGGGTTTAGGGATTTTGGGGGGTCCTGGGGGATTTTAGGCAGGGGGTCTTAAAGGAGTTTAGGGAGTCCTGGAGTGGTTTGCCTGAGAGAATTTGATTCTGTGGGAGGGATTTTAGGATTTTTGGGCTTGTTTGGGGGATTTGGGGTCCCTGATGGGGTTTGGGCTGTTTGGGGCTGGTTGGGGTGGGTTGAGGTGTTTTGGGTCCCTGGGAGGTTGGGATATTTTGGCTGGTTTTGGGTACTTTAGGCTGTTCTAGGGTGGTTTGGGGCTGTTTGGGGTCGTTTTGAGGTAGTTTGGGGGCTGGTTTTGGGGTGGTTTGGGGTGGTTTTGGGGGCGTTTTGGGGTCCCTGGTGAGGTCTGGGGATTTTCGGCCATTTGGAATCTTTTTGGGCTGGTTTGGGGCTGGTTTGGGGTCCCTGGTGAGGTTTGGGGGATTTTGGGGTCGTTTTTGGGGTGTTTGGGGCCGTTTTTGGGGTGTCTGGGGCACCTTTGGGCTCTCACCTGTCTCAGGGCTCGTCCCTCGGCCTCGTGCAGCTCCCGCAGCCGCTGCTCCTCCGCCAGCGCCGCCCGCAGCTGCCCCAGCTCCGCCTGGGGGACATTTGGGGACACTTGGGGACACTTGGGGACATTTTGGGGGCATTTTGGGGGTATTTTGGGGGCATTTAGGGACAATTTGGGGACAGTTGGGGGCATTTTGGGGGCAGTCAGGGACATTCAGGGACAATTTGGGGACAGTTGGGGACAATCCAGGGACATTTGGGGACAGCTGGGGACATTCAGGGACATTCAGGGGCATTTGGGGACAGCTGGGGACATTCAGGGACAATTTGGGGACATTCAGGGACATTCGGGGGCATTTGGGGACACATTGGGAACATTTGGGGACAACTGGGGACATTTTGGGGACATTCAGGGACATTTGGGGACAGTTGAGGACAATCTGGGGACAATCTGGGGACATTCAGGGGCATTTGGGGACATTTGGGGACAATTGGGGGACATTTTGGGGGCAGTTGGGGACATTCCCCCCCCAAAACCTCCCGAAATTCCTCCCAAAATCACCTGGAAATCCCCACCACCCCAAAATTCCCCAAAACTCCTTGGAATTCTCCCAAAATCCCCCCAAATCCCCCAAAATGCCCCCAAAATGCCCCAAAATTTCCAAAACCCCCCAAAACCCTCCCAGAATTCCCAGAATTCCCAAAATCCCCCAAATTCCTCCCAAAATCCCCCCCAATCCCTGCTGACCTCGAGCTGCCCCCGCTGCTGCTCCCGCTCCTCCCGCAGCCGCTCCTGGGGGGGCACAGGGGGGGTTTTTGGGGTCCCCGATGCCCGGGGGGGGACCCCAAAGGTGGGGAGGGGTCCCCAAAATGTGGGGAGGGGTCCCTGGGGGGTCCCTGGGGTCACCTGGGCGGCCTCGGCCTCGTGCAGGCGCTGGCGCAGCTCCTCCCGCTCACCTGAGCACACCTGGGGGGCACAGAGGGGTGGGGAGGGGTCAGGGGACCCCAAAACCATCCCTGGGACCCCCAAAATCATCCCAGGGACCCCAAAATCATCCCTGGGACCCCAAAATCATCCCAGGGACCCCAAAATCCTCCCTGGGATCCCAAAACCATCCCTGGGACCCCAAAATCCTCCCTGGGACCCCAAAATCCTCCCTGGGACCCCAAAATTCACCCAGGGACCCCAAAACCATCCCTGGGACCCCAAAATCATCCCTAGGACCCCCAAAATCATCCCTGGGACCCCAAAACCATCCCTGGGACCCCAAAATCCTCCCTAGGACCCCAAAATCCTCCCTGGAACCCCAAAATCCTCCCTGGGACCCCAAAAGTCCTCCCTAGGACCCCAAAATCATCCCTGGGACCCCAAAATCATCCCAGGGACCCCAAAATCATCCCCAGGACCCCAAAATCATCCCAGGGACCCCAAATCCCTCCCTGGGATCCCAAAACCATCCCTAGGACCCCAAAATCCCTCCCTAGGACCCAAAATCTCCCTGGGACCCCAAAATTCACCAGGACCCCAAAATATCCCTAGGGACCCCAAAATCATCCCTAGGACCCCCCCAAATCTCCCTGGGTTTAAAATCCTCCCTGGGACCCCAAAATCATCCTGGGACCCCAAAATCCTCCTGGGACCCCAAAATTCCTTGGGGACCCCAAAATCCTCCCTGGGACCCCCAAAATCATCCCTGGGACCCCAAAATCCTCCCTGGGACCCCAAAATTCACCCAGGGACCCCAAAATTCACCCTGGGACCCCAAAATCCTCCCTAGGACCCCCAAAATCATCCCTGGGACCCCCAAAATCCTCCCTGGGACCCCCAAAATTCACCCTGGGACCCCAAGTCCTCCCTGGAACCCCAAAATCTGTCCCTGGGACCCCAAAAATTCCACCCAGGGACCCCAAAATCCTCCCTGGGACCCCAAATTCACTTGGGACCCCAAAACTCATCCCTGGGACCCCAAATCATCCTAGGACCCCAAAGTCATCCCTGGGACCCCCCAAAATCCTCCCTGGGACCCCCAAAATCATCCCTAGGACCCCCAAGTCCTCCCTGGAACCCCAAAATCTCCTGGGACCCCCCAAAATCCTCCCTGGGACCCCAAAATTCACCCAGGGACCCCAAAATCCTCCCTGGGACCCCCAAAATCCTCCCTGGGACCCCAAAATCCTCCCTGGGACCCCAAAATTCACCCAGGGTGGGTTCAGGGAACGCCTGGGACCCCAAAATCCCCCCTGGAGAGACCCCAGGACCCCCCCAAATCCCCAAGGATCCCCCCCAAACCCCCAGGGCCCCCCCGAACTCACTCCAGGACCCCCCAAATCCTCCCCAAATCCCTCCAGGATCTCCCCAAATCCCCCCGAGACTGCCCCAAATCCCCCTCAAAACCCCTTTGGGACCCCCCAAAATCCCAAAATCACCCAAACCCTTCCAAGACGCCCAGAATCCCTCCGGGACGCCCAAATCCACTCAAATCCCCAGCCTCCACTGCAGCGCCCCCTCCAGGTGCCCGCCGCCTGGGACCCCAAATCTGCCCAAATCCCCCAAATCCACCCAAATCAACACCCCAATCCCCAAACCCCCAAAGCCCCCAGAAACCCCGAAAATCCCCCAAATCCCCCAAATCCCCAGCCACCACCTGCAGTGCCCTTCCAGGTGCTCCCCGGCCTGGGACCGCCCACCATCTGCCCCAAATCCCCCAAATCCACCACAATCCACCCCAATCCAACCCCCCAAAGCCCCCCAGAACCCCCAAAATCCCCCAAATCCCCCCCAAATCCCCCAGCCCCACCTGCAGCTGCCCCTCCAGGTGCTCCCTCTGGCTCCGGCTGTCCCGCAGCTCCCGGGCCTGGGCCTCGCTCAGCTCCCGCAGCCCCACCTGGGCCTGCCCCAAAAAAAACCCCAAAAAAAACCCCAAAACCCCCCCAGATTTAGTGGGGGAGCCCTATAGGGGATGGGGCTATTTGGGGTCCCTATGGGGCTCCATGGGGAGGCACAGCCAGACCCTGTAAAGGATGGGGGTGAGTCTGGGGCTCTATGGGATCCTCCGAGGGCCCTATGGGGGCTGGGGGGTTTCTGTGGGGTTCTATGGGGCCCTGTGGGGATCTATAGGGTTTTATGGGGTTCTGTGGGGTTCTATGGGGCGCTGTGATCCCTATGGGGCTCTGTGAGTTCCTCTAAGATTTTATGGGGTTCTATGGGTTCTGTGGGGTCCTGTGGGGATCTATAGGGTTCCTATGGGGCTCTATGGGGTTCTGTGAGTTCCTATATGGTTTTATGGGGTCCCTATGGGGTCCTGTGGGGATCTATAGGGTTCTACGGG
>JAVTVJ010006987.1:0-13958 GCA_034509425.1 Eopsaltria australis
ATTTCAAAGCCTTACAGGGCTGACAATAGCAAATAATCCCGACAATGGAGGAGAGATATTCAGCCTTCCCAAATACCTGGAAAACAAGGTTTCCCTTCTGGGATTTCCACAGAAATTATAAATGTACACATTTGGGGCTGAACTGGGGAGACAAGAGGAGAGTTTTGACCCAGCTGGATTTGCCTGTGAGGCAGCAGGGTGGAATAACTCCTTGGAGTAACACCCAGCTGGGCTGGAAATCCAGGGGTGTTCCAGGGGTGCTGAAAATCCAGGGGCATTCTAGGTGGGCTGAAAATCCAGGGACAATTCAGCTGGGCTGAAAATCCAGGGCTATTCCAGTGGGGCTGAAAATCCAGGAGTGTTCCAGCTGGGTTGAAAACCAGGGATATTCTAGGTGGGCTGAAAATCCAGGGTATTCCAGTGGGGCTGAAAATCCAGGGACATTTCAGATGGGCTGAAAATCCAGGGGTGTTCCACCTAGGTTGAAAATCCAGGAACGTTTCAGCTGGGATGAAAATCCAGGGCTATTCCAGCTGGTCTGGAAATCCAGGGTATTCCAGTGGGGCTGAAAATCAGGGGACATTCCAGCTGTGTTGAAAATCCAGGGACAATTCAGCTGGGCTGAAAATCCAGGGCTATTCCAGCTGGGCTGAAAATCCAGGGACATTTCAGATGGGCTGAAAATCCAGGGACATTCTAGGTGGGCTGAAAATCCAGGAGTGTTCCAGCTGGGCTGAAAATCCAGGGCTATCCCAGGCAGAAGAAGGGAATGTTTTCGTGGTGGAAAGCACTAAGCTGGTGCTCAGGAGTGTCCAGACCCCAGCCCTCAGATATTCACCTTTCTGAAAGTCACTCCCAGAGCACAGCAAATAAATCCTCCAATTTCCAACCTTTCCATGTCTTTTCCCCCCTTAAATTGCCAAAAGCAGGAGCAGAGCAGTATTTCAGGATGCCAGTAACCGTCCCCCTCGTCTCAAACCAGCCAGGAAGTTTCCAGGAGCTGCCAGGGGAGCAGAAAACCTGGAAACAGCTTTAGTCTCAGGAGGCAGAGCCTCTCCAGGTCATTATTCCCTGCTTCTCACCAGCCCATCATCACCTGATGGAAACACCAAAGGCATCCAAATGGCACAGCCAGGCTTTTCCCCTTTTCCAGAGGTGCCAGGAGCTGTTGCCAGCAGCTCTGCAAGCACAACAGGGAAAAAGGGGTTTTTTAATCCAGAATTCCTGGAGATTCCAAGCAGACCCTTCCCCGGCTTTGAAGTTGTTCTCCCTGCTGTTGTTTTAGAGCCAAATCGGGCTTGGAGTGGACACAGAAATGTCTTGGAGGGTTCAGGCACTTCCCACAAATTCGGTTCTATGCTTCTCATGTGCCCTTCAGTTCCCGTTTCTGTGAGGACATGAATTACACACAACATTTTCAGTGTTTCAGGAGGAAGATGGTCCCCAGGTCTGACTCCTCGTTAATGTGCTGCCAGCACACAAAGGGGGATATTTAATGCCAGCGCTGGCAGATTAACGAATTGCCTCGTGTGGTGTTCATGGGATGCCACGGGCCTGTCAGGAAATGCTAAAATTCTTCTCTTGAGCAGGAGCTGGAGATGAGCTGGCCTTTGCATTACACGGCAATTTAAGCCCAAAAATACGTGGGGTAAATGTTATTTTTTTAATTTTATGCCAGGTGACAGATCCAGAGCCTCCACTTGCTGCTGGAGGATGCTGGGTCCCATCGTGGCCGTGGAAAAGCACAGCAGGTGGGGAAACTTGAATTTCAGCTTTAAAAACGTCACCCACATGAGAAGGGGGCAAAGGAAGGAGAGGGGGGTGCAGTGATCAGTGAAAACCCCCGGAGACAGAGGCAAAGTTGTGCTTGGATAAATGTGATTGCTGCAGCCGGGCACAGGGAGTTTAACTCCCCCCGTGTGCCCCCCAAATCCCTGTTTTTCCTGGCAAATGGGCTGACGTCAGCCCCTAATCAAATCTCCTGAGCTCTCTGCTGCTGCAGCTCGCAGGGAGATAAGGTCCCACCTAACCGAGTTATGCCTGAGAGCTCCCTGATGAAATTACTGATGTCACTTCACTTCCTGGAGCACCAGAGGGACACTTTGTCATCCCCTGTGCCCTCTGGGCTTTTCAGGATCACCTGGCAGCAGAGCCAGGCTTTCAGAGCTCAGCTTTGGGGTGCTGGGTCCTGCTCTGTCTCACAGACCCAGCCTTGTTAGAGCAGCCCTGAGGTTACTGCAGCCTAATTAACTGAGGGAAATTAGGGACTGGCTGGAGCATCCTCCCAGCTTTTCTCCATCCTCCTTGGAAAATTTTTCCTCGGAAAATGCACCCTCAGGTCTCAGCCAGAGGAAATCCAGCCCTGGGGCAGAATTGCCCTGCAGGACTGAGGCTGCTGTGCCCTGTGGGGTTTGCAGAATCACCTGGCAGCAGAGCCAGGCTTTCAGAGCTGAGCTTTGGGGTCCTGCTCTGTGATTCCTGCTCTGTCTCACAGACCTGGGCTCGTTTGAGCAGCCCTGAGAGCTGCAGGTTACTGCAGCCTAATTAACTGAGGAAAATTAGGAACTGGCTGCACCATTCTCCCATCTTTTCTCCATCCTCCTTGGAAAATTTCCCCCCAAAGTTGGACCTCAGCTCTCAGCCAGAGGAAATCCAGCCCTGGGGCAGAATTGCCCTGCAGGACTGAGACTGTTGTGCCCTGTGGGGTTTGCAGAATCACCTGGCAGCAGAGCCAGGCTTTCAGAGCTCAGCCTCCTTGGAAAATGCACCCTCAGCTCTCAGCCAGAGGAAATCCAGCCCCGGGGCAGAATTGCCCTGCAGGACTGAGGTGCTGGGGCAGGATTGGTGTCAGGAGGCAGCTCAGGGCTTGTCCCAGGGAATGGGAGCAGCTGGAGCTGTCTGAGTCTGATCCAAGCCCATCATTCCTGGCAGAGGATGATCCCCAGCCCCCCTGGTGCCTGCCATCGCTCACTGGGGCTGCCTGGGTGTCACTGGTGTCACCTGGAACCGCTGCAGAGGCTCGGTGACACAGGGAACGGTGACAGACTCACAGCCAAGCCCGATGTCACAGCCAATTCCACTTTCAGGAGGAAGATGCATGAGGAATGATGGCTAATTTAAACCATAAATGGATTATTGTCTGTGTCGTTATCCCTCTGCGTGACACTCCAAGAAGATGACACTTGAGCGAGGTTTTGCTCTTAAAATAGGTAGGAGTGATTCCCATTTTTGGATGTTTGAATAAATCTGTTTCTTTAAAGGGCTCTGGCTGGGCTGAGCTGCTGCTCTGCTTCCCTCTGGCTGCTCCAGAGCCTCCTGGGACTCTTAAAACACTCCCTGGAATGAACTTGATTATCTTCAGCCGCTCGCGGAAAATCCTCGGCGTTGCTGAACTCTTGTTCCCAACAAGCTGCAAGGTTTATTTTCCATCGGGGGCCCCTGAGAAACAGGATCCTGGGAGTTAATAAACACCTCTGCTGCTCCAGCTCGGAGTCCAACGGACACAGATCAAAAAGTCAGAGGAGAACCCCACTCCCCTGGCCAGGAATTTCTCTCTTTTCTCTCAGTCCAAGGGCAGGGACACCTCCCACCATCCCAAACCCCGTCCAACCTGGCCCTGGACACTTCCAGGGATGGGGGAATTTCCATGCTGGGATTTGGCAGCTTCCCTGAGCCAAGCCTGGTTTTTCTGCCTTTAATGAAATGAAGCACGGGCAGCAGGACAGGGAGAGGTTGCTAGAAATGCCTTTGGGAAGAGGTTGGTACAGATCTGCTTCTCAGTGCTTTCTTTTCCTGGAGAACCCGTTCTGGGGAAGTGCTGAAACATCTCAGCCTGGTGTTTGAAATGATTTGGAGATATTTTTAGGAATTAAAGAAAAAAAAAGTGCCCCTGGCAAGTCCAAAGGAAGTTCAGCTGAGCATCAAGAACCAGAAGAAAACTCATTTTCTCCTTTTCCATGTTCCCCACAGGAGCAGGGCCAGGGGCTGGGGGGAGCTGCTGGTGATTGCAGGATCCCAAGGCTGTGATTACAATTTGTCTCCATTGTGAAGGCTCCAGTTTGGGAATAATCACTTTGTTCCAGCTCTGTCCCTTTGGCTCTGCATTTCAAAACACCCCAGAATATCTTTGGAGCTCCAGATCCACCAGTCCCTTGCAGAAAGAGGGAACAGAGCGGGGTCAAACACACCCAAAATCCTTGCTGAAAATCTGGATTTTCCCTCAGCCACCAGCAGCAGCAGTGAAGCCAAAGCCATTAATTGAATTAACAGCCCTGTGTGATGCCGTGTCTGCTTTTAGGAACTCGAGGTTTCAGCCCTCCCAGCTCCTGGTGGTTTCTGCAGGCATTGATTTGTTCTCAGGAGCAGCAGGGGAAGTTTTGCTCTCTGAGAGCTGCCCCAGACACTTCCGACAGAGGAAATCAGTGAAACTTCTGCAGCCTCATCCTGGCTTGGAAAAAGAGACAAATGATCCGTGCTGCAGACCTCAGTCTGCCTCCCCTTCCACTGGGGCAATAAACACATCATTTCCTGATTAATTCTGGGACTCTGGCTGCTGCCTGACAATCCTCCTGTGGCTTTCCTCTCTCCCTCCACGGTTTGCTCTGCTACAACAAAGCTCTCGACTCCAAGTGAGAGCTGCTCCCAGCTCTGAGTGCTCCAGCGCAGAAATATCCACTGGAACTCAGCTGAAACCTTCAGCTTTGGAGAAAAATTTAAAAAATAAATAAACTAGGTAAATGCCTGTCCTGCTCCAGCCCAGAAATACCCACTGGAACTCAGCTGAAACCTTCAGGTTGGGAGAATAATTTAAAAGAAAATAAATAAATAAACTAGGTATATCCCTGCCCTGCTCTAGCTCAGAAATACTCACTGGAACTCAGCTGAAACCTTCAGGTTGGGTGAAAAAATAAAATATAAATAAATAATAAAAACTAGGTAAATCCCTTCCCTGCTCCAGCTCAGAAATGCTCACTGGAACTCAGCTGAAACCTTCAGGATGGGATAAAAATTTTAAAAATAAATAAATAATAAAAACTAGGTAAATCCTTGCTCTGCTCCAGCTCGGAAATACCCACTGGAACTCAGCTGAAACCTTCAGGATGGGAGAAAAATTTAAAAAATAAATAAACTAGGTAAATGCCTGTCCTGCTCCAGCCCAGAAATACCCACTGGAACTCAGCTGAAACCTTCAGGATGGGAGAAAAAATAAAAAATAAATAAATAAACTAGGTAAATGCCTGTCCTGCTCCAGCTCAGAAATACTCACTGGAACTCAGCTGAAACCTTCAGGACGGGAGAAAAATTTAAAAAATAAATAAATAATAAAAACTAGGTAAATCCTTGCTCTGCTCCAGCTCGGAAATATCCACTGGAACTCAGCTGAAACCTTCAGGTTGGGTGAAAAAATAAAATATAAATAAATAAATAAACTAGGTAAATCCCTTCCCTGCTCCAGCTCGGAAATACCCACTGGAACTCAGCTGAAACCTTCAGGATGGGAGAAAAATTTAAATAATAAATAAACTAGGTAAATGCCTGTCCTGCTCCAGCCCAGAAATACCCACTGGAACTCAGCTGAAACCTTCAGCTTGGGAGAAAAATTTTTAAAAATAAATAAAAAACCTAGGTAAATGCCTGCCCTTCAATTTTAGAACTGTTCCAGCACCCCAGCAGGAGATGGGGCCAAATTGTGATTTCTCAGAGGTTTCACACAGATTTGTGCTGTGCCTGCACCTCCTTCACGTGAAGCCTGGAGTCTGCTTAAAACCTCAGCCTGAGCTACTTTTGGGCTGTGCATTCTGCTCAGAGCCTTTATTCCCTCCCTCTGGTGCACAGCTGGGAAGGCAGGTTCTGTTGTCACAGAGAATCAGGGAGTGCAAGGAGAAGAACATTAAATATAAATATATAGAGCTCATAGATAGAAATGAAATGTAAATATATAAAAATATTAAAATATATAGAATGTGTATAATATATATATTATATAAAAATATAAAAATATAAAAAATATATAAATATGTATAAATATATATAAATACATATATATATATATATATATAATATTAGTATATATTATATACATTATATGTATTATATTTATACATTACTATGTATATAATATATATTACATATATATCTTATATCTATAATATATATAATATTATTATAATACATATATTTATATATATATTTTATTTATATTTATATTTTATATTATTTTTATATTTATATTTATATTTATATTATACTTATATTTATATTTATATTTAATTTTATTTATATTTTATATTTATACTTATATTTATATTTATATTTATATTTATATAAAGCAAGGGGCTCCTGCTCTCCATGCCATGGATAACAGATAAATAGAGTTGTTCTCTCTTTTTGCCTCACTCACTCTTGTCCATGCTTTGCTGCTTTGCTCTCACTCCCAGTTTTTTTCCCCTTCCATATCCAATTTTCTTGTTCACACGGCCTCGGCCAAGCTGAGTTATAAAATCCCCAATTGCTCCAGGGTTCCCAGGTGTTTCCTGGGAGCTCTGCAATATTTTCTGCTCTGCAAACCCTTGGTCCACCCTGTTAGGCTTTATCTGTGTGCAGCGATCTCCCCAAACATTCATTTCATCCAATATTTATTTCGTTGCCCCTCTTTTTCCGCTCTTTTGGACCTTGCATAGCCAGAGGGCTGACAAGGAATGGGTGCATTCTGCCTGTAGCTGTGTTTATTACACGTTTTGGGGTTGTTTGGGGTGGTTTTTTTTTCACAGCTTTAAGTGCCCAGCGGCGGCAGATTCAGCAGAGAATTTAAAGAAATTTAAGATTTCTTCTACTAAAGACCAAAGTCTAATCCAAGGGCAAAGTGGAGAGTTTTAATCTCTAGGATTGATTAATCCAAACCCAAAATTCCCTGAAATTATGGTAAGGAGAGGAAATCAGAGCAGCCCTGAAACAGGGGCGAAACAGGAGCTGCCTTGTGCCACTCTCATCAATCTGGGAGCCTTGAGTTCCTGTTTGAACCCAGCAAAATAAACACTCATAACCCAGGGGAAAATCTGCCAGGAGACTCCCAAAGCCAGCAGGGATAACTTTAACTGGCATTTTGGAGTGTGGAATTTCCTCCCTGTGCTCCAGGCAGGGAAAAAATCCATCCCTACATCAAAAAACATGAAAGGGAAAACTGGATTTGGATAAAGCAGGGTGTGAAACCAAGGAATGAGTGTGAAAACAAGGAATGAGTGTGAAAACAAGGAATGAGTGTGACCAGAACTGTGAGAGATCCTGAGAGAGCTTTTCCTTCCTACCCCAGACACTTGGAGCTGAGTGTGTTTGTGTTTATTCCCTGAGAATTCACTGATGGAATATTCAGGGAAAAAACTGCCAGGAGACTCCCAAAGCCAGCAGGGATAACTTTGACTGGCGCTTTACAGGGTGGCATTTTCTGCCCATGCTCCAGGCAGGGAAAAATCCATCCCTACGTTGAAAAATATGAAAGGGAAAACTGGATTTGGATAAAGCAGGGTGTGAAACCAAGGAATGAGTGTGAGCAGAACTGGGAGAGATCCACAGTGAGCTTTTCCTTTATTTCCCAGACACTTGGAGCTGAGTGTGTTTGTGTTTATTCCCTGAGAATTCACTGATGGAATAATCAGGGAAAAAACTGCCAGGAGACTCCCAAGCCCAGCAGTGTTTGCAGGGATAACTTTGGCTAGCACTTTGGAGTGTGGCATTTCCTGCCCATGCTCCAGGCAGGGAAAAAATCCATCCCTAAATCAAAAAACATGAAAGGGAAAACTGGATTTGGATAAAGCAGGGTGTGAAAACAAGGAATGAGTGTGAAAACCAAGGAATGAGTGTGAAAACAAGGAATGAGTGTGAGCAGAACTGTGAGAGATCCTGAGAGAGCTTTTCCTTCCTACCCCAGACACTTGGAGCCGAGTGTGTTTGTGTTTATTCCCTGAGAATTCACTGATGATGGAATATTCAGGGAAAAAACTGCCAGGAGACTCCCAAAGCCAACAGGGATAACTTTGGCTGGCACTTTACAGGGTGGCATTTGCTGCCCGTGCTCCAGGCAGGGAAAAAATCCATCTCCACATTGAAAAACATAACGGGAAAACTGGATTTGGATACAGCAGGGTGTGAAACCAAGGAATGAGTGTGAAAACAAGGAATGAGTGTGAAACCAAGGAATGAGTGTGAAAACAAGGAATGAGTGTGAGCAGAACTGTGAGAGATCCACAGTGAGCTTTTCCTTCCCACCCCAGGGCTGTGGTTGGAGTTTGTTAATCTGAGTTTCTGCTCAAATTTCAGTACATTTACCAAAATTTTTTTGTTTTTGTCGTGAGATAAGGATTAGGAGTAGGGAAAGTAGGTTTAAATTATAAAGAGTTGGATTAGTTCCCCCAACATGAGTCACTTCCAAAATTGACACCTCTTGAACCAACCCAAAACACCCAGACCCTTGTAGCTGCAGTGTTTTTGTGTTTATTCCCTGAGAATTTATTGAATATGGAATAATCAGGGATCCTGCAGCCACAGGCTTTACCTGGGCACTCCCATAGCTCCTAAAAATTATTTTAAATTATTAAAAATTATTTAAATTATTAAATCGTTAAAAATAATTAAAATAATTTAAAATAATTTAAAATAATTAAAATTATTAAAATAATTAAAAATAATCAGAAATAATTAGAAATAATTAGAAATAATTAGAAATAATTTAAAATAATTTAAAATAATTTAAAATAATTTAAAATAATTTAAATAGTTAAAATAATAAAAATAATTAGAAATAATTAGAAATAATTAGAAATAATTTAAAATCATTAAAAATTATTAAAATGATTTAAAACTATTTAAAAATCATTAAAATATTAAAATTACCAAAAATGATTACAAATTATTAAAATTATTAGCTATTCTTAAAATTATTAAAAATATTAAAAAATCACTAAAAATTATTAAAAATCATTCCAAAATACTAAAAATTCCTCTCCCCTGACCCACCAATATTCCAATTAACAGCAGCCTCGTGCAAACCCTGGGCAGAACTTTGTGCTCCAGGTCCCAAACCATTCCAGGCAGGCAGCACAGAGGAATCTTCCACCTTTAACTCCCCAAGGCTCATTAACCACGAGCCTCCACCTCGTTCCCACATCAATCCCTCCCAGTTATTTTTTTTCCCGCTGCAGTTACGCTTCAATTTGGAGTATTAATTTCCTTTAACTCTCGCCCTATTAATCACTTGAACAACCAAATTAAGACAATTATTTTAATGAGTTAATGGGTTCGACGGGGCAGACGATGCACATTCATAACCGCTCGTGCCAGGGCACTTTTACCAACGGCAGCCTCGTCAATAAAATATGAGATCATAAACGTGCTGCTATAGGGCTGAGGGAAGAAGAGGTTCCTGTCTGGCTGATTTAAACCCGTCTGTCTCAGCTCTTTTATGTGCTCTGGGCCCATTAAAATCAACTGCCAGGCTCTGAGAGGCAGAGCTGTTGGTGGTTTTTTTTTCCCTGGGATATTAATGCTGCATGGCAAGGTGTTCTCTTTTAGGTCGCCTCCAGCGTGGCTGCTCTGGATATGTCAGGGGAATTTTGCTTTTTGCGTGGGAATTTTGCTTTTTGTCAGGGATTTTCTCCAGGAGATGCTGCATGTGAAGGTTCCATCGTCCCTGCAGTGGTTCTCAGCTCTCGGCTCCTCGCGTGGGAGTTTTGGCCGGGGGGGTTTGGGGAATTCTTCAAGCACTGAGTCCTGACACCTTTCCTATTTGCCTGATTTAAAATGTGATTTCTGGTGGGATTCTGGGCTGTTTGGACTGGCATTTCCAGGAGGTGAGAAGAGGAGGAGTGGAGGGACCAAACTCCACCTCTGCAAGAATTCCTGGATGTGTTTTCATCCCACGGGTTTGGAAAGGCTGAGATTTCATCATTGATGAGGCTGAAAAGGTAAACTTTTAAGGTAAAAATGTTCTGGCCATAATCAATGAACACCAGAGCGCTGAAAGGCTTCAGAGGATGAACAGAGAATGAACAGGACAGGGAGAAATTACACCTAAAGTCCTGGGGGGAGCCTACAAGGAACACAGAGAGGGAAATTTTACAATTCAGGACGAGGGGAATGGTTCCAAACTGACAGAGGGGAGGTTGGGATGGGAAATCGGGAAGGAATTCCTCTCTGTGAGGGTGGAGAGCCCTGTCCAGAGGAGTTGGGATGGGAAATTGGGAAGGAATTCCTCTTGGAGAGGGTGGGGATCCCTGCACAGAGGAGTTGGGATGGGAAATTGGGAAGGAATTCCTCTCTGTGAGGGTGGAGAGCCCTGCCCAGAGAGGTTGGGATGGGAAATCGGGAAGGAATTCCTCTTGGAGAGGGTGGAGAGCCCTGCCCAGAGCAGCTGTGGCTGCCCCAGCCCTGGCAGCGCCCAAGGGCAGCTTGAATGAAGCTGGAACACAAAGTGGGGACTCAAACCGAGGCACTTTTTCTCCTTTGGACAAATTCCTGGGCCCGAATCCTCTCCCTGCAAACAGCAGGTGCCTGATAAGAATCAAAACCCCTCTCTGGGTGAGCACATTGGCACTGGGAGCCCTTTGCCCCCTGAGGAAAGGATGCTGTGCCAGCCCTCACCTGCCCAAGGCTGGAAAACCCTTTCCCTCTGGATTTCCAGATCCCTGACACTCAGGAGAGGAAGCAACCGCTTCAAATGCCTTTCTAATGGCACAGATCCATCAGCAGGGCTTTGCTCCGTGCAGCCCAGTCCCGTGATGGATCTCACAAACCCATCCATATTCCCTGAGCAGCTCCTGCTCAGATAATCCCTCAATTCTGGGCTCATCCATCCCAATAAACTCCAGGCATTCCAGATCTATTGGAATCTTTACAAGGGATGTGCTGGGGAGATAAATGGCAGCTTTCCAGTTCAGAGCATCGATCCCCAGAGCCGAGGGATGAGCTCGTGGGTGGGATGGGGAGAAACATCAGGGAGAAGGAGATGGAAAATCAAAATGACCAGGGCTGAGCTGGGAGGAGCCAAAAAATGTGATTTGACCGTGTAATCTCCTGCTGGAGGAGCAGGAGCTGGAGAATTCAAACCAATAAAGTGATTCAGCAGGGAAGGTTTATGTCCAGGGGGGGTTCATCCCCTTCAGGTATTTTTGTGTCCTGGGTGAGAAGTGCATCGGAGATACAGAATTCAACCCCAGCACTCAGGAAACCCAAAAGCAGAGGTGCAAATGATCTGTGATTTGTGATTTGTGATTTGTGATTTGGGATTCGTGATTTGGGATTCGGGGTTTGGGGTTTGGGGTTTGGGATTTGGGGTTTGGGATTTGGGGTTTGGGATTTGTGATTTGTCATCTGTGATTTCTGATTTGGGATTTGTGATTTGTCATCTGTGATTTCTGATTTGGGATTTGGGATTTGTGGTTTTTTATTTGTGGTTTGTGGTTTGGGATTTGGGATTTGGGATTTGTGATTTGTGATTCAGGATTTGGAGTTTGTGATTTGTGATTTGTGATTCAGGATTTGTGATTTGGGATTTGTGATCTGTGATTTGTGATCTGTGATTTGTGATCTGTGATTTGACAGAGCAGGGCTCATTCCCATGGGCTGGCCAAGAACTCACCTCCTCCTCCTACATTTTGGAAAACCAGGATCAATTCCAGCTCCTCCATGGCCTTGTGTGAGTTACAGTTTGGAAAACCAGGATCAATTCCAGCTCCTCCATGGCCTTGTGTGAGTTTTGCCTCCTCTCCCTGCCCTGTCCCCCTCCTGTGGCACTGCAGGGTTTGGGATCCCCTCTCCTGCCCTTCCTGAGCCCCTTCCTGCCAGGGCTGGGATGCTCTGGGATTTATTTGCTTCCATGTAAATGATTGCTGGCAGATTTTGTGTCCCAGATTTCACCTGTCAGCCTGGGAGCTCTGAGCCTTCCAGGGAGTTCATTAAATCTCCTGCTCCGAGGATCCTTTCCAGGATGAGCTCTGGGAAGTGCATCTTTCAAAGCTGCTAAATTCAACACCGTTTAAGCTCCAATCTAAACCCATAATGTGATTAGACTCGGAGACATTTTTATTTTCAGCTCTGGTTATATTCAGGTACATTTTATTTTCAGCCCTGGTCCTTCACACCTCTCACTGCTTTAAATCCCAGTCACTTCAGAGTAACTTTTTAATGGGGGAAATCAATTTTCTCTGAGTAAAATTTCATTAGCACAGAGGGTGAGAATTCAGAAGGTGCTTGATGGTAAAAGTGAGAGGATGGGATGAGGGAAATTCAGATCATCCCTGAACCTTTCTCCCTGAGGAGATCCCAGCACTCGTGGTGGCACAATAAATAATGACCAGTGTTGGGGAAGATGGACTAGGAAAGCCTTATCAATGTGATCACCTGGCAAAAGATGCTGAGAATGGAGAAACTCTGAGCGAGATTGAAATGAAGACAAGCTTTGAGATCCCAAAGCCCAGCTCCTGAACAACTGGAAAACAATGGCATGGCCACTGCAGGTGATCCCCCTTGGATTGAACAATCCCCTCTGCTTGCAGACAGGCCCAAGGCTCAGAGCAGACCCCACCAACCTGGCAGAGGCTCCAAAAAGCAGCTTTTAGGGTTTAAAACAGAACACTGTATGGTGATGCAATAGTTCTCATGGGCTGGATGCAAATGGTGTAAGATTTGTAGTTTGTTCTGGATTGGTGAATGAAAATGAGAATATTCAGCACAGAAGATGAGTTATGGGATTGGAAACGACAAGCTCGCTCTCTTCTCTCCTCTCCCTTCTCTCCTCTCTCACTTTCTTCCCTCTCTGCCCTGCTCCAGGCTGTGTCTGGCAGCCCCCAGCAGCTCTCCTAAGCTCACGTCTCTTCACAATAAACCTCACGCTCTCAGACCCGCCTGCAGAGCTCTCTCGTCTGTCCCGACCGTCCCAAACCCACCCGCAAATCCCACAGACCACTAAACGGGAATTTTGGGCACCAAATGCAAATGAGAAGGACAAAACGTGCTCCAGGAACCCAGAGATGCCACTGCAAAGCCAAGTGCATTAAATTTCCACTCCCAATCCCAAAAAGCTTCCCTGTTTCCTGCCATGCCTGGCTGCTCCCAGGCACCACTGATTGATCTGGTTTTGGTTTTTACTGGCGCTTGTGCAGAGCTCCTCGCTGCAAAAAAGGAGATAATAAAACATTACTGCCACTTTTAGCTCAGGTTTAAGTGGAAAAACTCAGCTGTGGCTTCTGGCTGCCCAGGAGAGCCCAGCTGAGGCTCTCTGGCTCTCAGGGGTTTGTTCATTTGATGTTTGAGGGTCACCATCAATGCTTTCCTTCAGCTCTTTCCAGGCCCAAGACAGAGCCAAAATAATTCCTCTTGTCTCTGAATCGCAGCCTGGCCTTGCAGGAGTGCAGGGGACAAAGATAAATGTGGTGATCTCATGATTTTTATTTCACTTAAAAACGATTAAATTGGAGTTTATGCCATGGGAACTCAGAGCTGAGTCTGGGTTGTGGCATCAAATGAAGGGATAATAAACGAAAAATCCAGAATTATCCAGGGTGTGAAACTGTGCCAAGGAGCAGGAGCAGAGCACAGGGAAGGGAAAATGCTGGAAGCAGGGAATCCTGGCTGCTCTCCTTGGGAGCAAAGGCCTCACCCCAAGATTCTGTGCAGAGCCCTGTTCTCCAGGAATCCTCCCCAGCAGAAACCCTCCAATAGAATAACATAAAATATAATACACTAAACTAAACTAAACTAAGCTAAAATAATATAAAATAAACTATAATAAACTATAATAAATGATAATAAAATAAAATAAAATAAAATAAAATAAAATAAAACCAAGTAAAACAAAACAAAACAAAACCAAATGAAATGAAACAAAATAAAATAAAATAAAATAAAATAAAATAAAATAAAATAAAATAAAATAAAGTAAAATAATAAAATGGAATGAGATGAAATAA
>JAVTVJ010006988.1:0-11757 GCA_034509425.1 Eopsaltria australis
CAAAACTCATCTCTGTTGAGTTCCAACCTTGACTTTTCCATCCAACGTTGACTTTTTCACCCAATTGGGGCGTTTTCGTCGCAAAATTCACACCCATTGACCAAAATCTTCGGGTTTAGGTGGGATGGGGACGTTTTTATCCCAAAATTTGTCCCCATTGAGGTCCAATATTGAGTTTTCCACCCAACGTTGACTTTTCCATCAATTGGAGCGTTTTTATCCCAGAATTCATCCCCATTGACCAAAATCTTGGGGTTTGGTCCAACGGGGGCGTTTTTATCTCAAAATTTGTCCCATTGATGTTGAACATTGACCTTTCCACCCAACACTGACTTTTACACCCAATTGGGGCATTTTATCCTGGAAATCCATCCTCATTGATGCCCCAACTTTGACTTTTCTACCCAACTGGGGCATTTTTATCCCAAAAATTCATCTTCATTGACCAAAGTCGTGGGTTTTGATCCAATGGGGGCGTTTTTATCCCAAAATTTGTCCCATTGTTGTTGAACCTTGACTTTTCCACCCAACATTGGCTTTTCCACTTAACTGGGCCTTTTTACCCCAAATTCATCCCCATTGAGGTCCAACATTGACTTTTCCATACAATTAGGCAGTTTTTACCCCAAAATTCTTCCCCATTGACCAAAATCTTGGGGTTTGGTCCAAAGGGAGCGTTTTTATCTCGAAATTTGTCCCATTGATGTTGAATCTTGACTTTTCCACCCAACTGGGTGTTTTTATCCAAAAATCCATACCCCTTCAGGCCCAGCGTTGGCTTTTCCACCCAACTGGGCATTTTATTCCAAATCCATCCTCGTTGATGTCCGACGTTGACTTTTCTACCCAATTGGGGCGTTTTTATCCCAAAATTTGTCCCCATGGAAGTCCAATATTGGCTTTTCCACCCAACGTTGACTTTTCAGTCCAATTGGAGCGTTTTTACTCCAAAATTCATCCCCATTGACCAAAATCTTGGGGTTTGGTCCAACGGGGGCGTTTTTATCTCAAAATTTGTCCCATTGATGTTGAACATTGAGCTTTCCACCCAACACTGACTTTTCCGCCCAATTGGGGCATTTTTATCACAAATCCATCCTCATTGATGCCCAACTTTGACTTTTCTACCCAATTGGAGCGTTTTTATCCCAAAAATCATCTTCATTGACCAAAGTCGTGGGTTTTGATCCAACGGGGGCGTTTTTATCCCAAAATTTGTCCCATTGATGTTGAACCTTGACTTTTCCACCCAACATTGGCTTTTCCACCCAACTGGGCCTTTTACCCCAAATTCATCCCCATTGAGGTCCAACATTGACTTTTCCATACAATTAGGGAGTTTTTACCCCAAAATTCTTACCCATTGACCAAAATCTTGGGGTTTGGTCCAAAGGGCGTTTTATCCCGAAATTTGTCCATGATGTTGAATCTTGACTTTTCCACCCAACTGGGTGTTTTTATCCAAAAATCCATCCCCCTTGAGCCCCAGCGTTGGCTTTTTCACCCAACTGGGCATTTTTATTCCAAATCCATCCTCGTTGATGTCCGACGTTGACTTTTCTACCCAATTGGGGCGTTTTTATCCTAAAATTTGTCCCCATTGAAGTCCAATATTGGCTTTTCCACCCAACGTTAACTTTTCCATCCAATTGGAGCGTTTTTATCCCAAAACTCATCCCTGTCGAGTTCCAACCTTGACTTTTCCATCCAGCGTTGACTTTTTTACCCAAATGGAGCGTTTTTATCTCAAAATTCACCCCCATTGACCAAAATCTTGGGGTTTGGTCCAACGGGGGCGTTTTTATCTCAAAATTTGTCCCATTGATGTTGAACATTTACCTTTCCACCCAACACTGACTTTTCCACCCAATTAGGGCATTTTTATCACAAATCCATCCTCATAAACTTAACGTTGTCTTTTCTACCCAATTGGAGCATTTTTGTCCCAAAATTCATCCCCATTGACCAAAGTCGTGGGTTTTGATCCAACGGGGGCGTTTTATCCCAAAATTTGTCCCATTGATGTTGAACCTTGACTTTTCCACCCAACATTGGCTTTTCCACCCAACTGGGCCTTTTTACCCCAAATTCATCCCCATTGAGGTCCAACATTGACTTTTCCATACAATTAGGCAGTTTTACCCCAAAATTCTTCCCCATTGACCAAAATCTTGGGGTTTGGTCCAAAGGGAGCTTTTTTATCCCAAAATTTGACCCATTGATGTTGAATCTTGACTTTTCCACCCAACTGGGTGTTTTTATCCAAAAATCCATCCCCCTTGAGGCCCAGCGTTGGCTTTCCACCCAACTGGGCATTTTTATTCCAAATCCATCCTCGTTGATGTCCGACGTTGACTTTTCTACCCAATTGGGGTGTTTTTATCCTAAAATTTGTCCCCATTGAAGTCCAATATTGGCTTTTCCACCCAACGTTGATTTTTCCGTCCAATTGGAGCGTTTTTATCCCAAAACTCATCCCTGTTGAGATCCAACCTTGACTTTTTTATCCAACGTTGACTTTTCACCCAATTGGGACGTTTTTATCCCAAAAATTCATCCCCATTGACCAAACTCTTCCGGTTTGGTCCAACGGGGGCGTTTTTATCCCAAAATTTCTCCCTGTTGAGGTCCAATATTGACTTTTTCACCCAGCGTTGACTTTTCAATCCAATTGGATCGTTTCTATCCCAAAACTCATCCCTGTTGAGATCCAACCTTGATTTTCCATCCAGCGTTGACTTTTTCACCCAAATGGAGCGTTTTTATCCCAAAATTCATCCCCATTGACCAAAATCTTGGGGTTTGGTCCAACGGGGGCGTTTTATCTCAAAATTTGTCCCATTGATGTTGAACATTGACTTTTCCACCCAACACTGACTTTTCCACCCAATTGGGGCATTTTTATCACAAATCCATCCTCATAAACTTAACTGACTTTTTCACCCAATTGGGACGTTTTTATCCCAAAATTTCATCCCCATTGACCAAACTCTTCCGGTTTGGTCCAACGGGGGCGTTTTTATCCCAAAATTTGTCCCATTGATGTTGAACCTTGACTTTTCCACCCAACATTGTCTTTTCCACCCAACTGGGCCTTTTTACCCCAAATTCATCCCCATTGAGGTCCAACATTGACTTTTCCATACAATTAGGGAGTTTTTACCCCAAAATTCTTCCCCATTGACCAAATTCTTGGGGTTTGGTCCAAAGGGAGCGTTTTTATCCCGAAATTTGTCCCATTGATGTTGAATCTTGACTTTTCCACCCAACTGGGTGTTTTTATCCAAAAATCCATCCCCCTTGAGGCCCAGCGTTGGCTTTTCCACCCAACTGGGCATTTTTATTCAATCCATCCTCTTGAGTCCGACGTGACTTTTCACCCAATTGGGGCGTTTTTATCCTAAAATTTGTCCCCATTGAAGTCCAATATTGGCTTTTCCACCCAACGTTGACTTTTTCCAATCCATGAGCATTTTTATCCCAAAAACTCATCCCTGTCGAGTTCCAACCTTGACTTTCCATCCAACGTGACTTTTTTACCCAAATGGAGCGTTTTTATCTCAAAATCACCCCCATTGACCAATCTTGGGGGTTCGCCGGTCCAACGGGGGCGTTTTTATCTCAAAATTTCTCCATTGATGGTTGAACATTGACCTTTCCACCCAACAACTGACTTTCCACCCAATTGGGCATTTTTATCACAAATCCATCCTTATTGATGCCCAACTTTACTTTTCTACCCAATTGGAGCGTTTTTATCCCAAAATTCATCCCCATTGACCAAAGTCGTGGGTTTTGATCCCACGGGGGCGTTTTTATCCCAAAATTTGTCCCATTGATGTTGAACCTTGACTTTTCCACCCAACATTGGCTTTTCCACCCAACTGGGCCTTTTTACCCCAAATTCATCCCATTGAGGTCCAACATTGACTTTTCCATACAATTAGGGAGTTTTTACCCCAAAATTCTTCCCCATTGACCAAAATCTTGGGGTTTGGTCCAAAGGGAGCGTTTTTATCCCGAAATTTGTCCCATTGATGTTGAATCTTGACTTTTCCACCCAACTGGGTGTTTTTATCCAAAAATCCATCCCCTTTGAGGCCCAGCGTTGGCTTTTCCACCCAACTGGGCATTTTTATTCCAAATCCATCCTCGTTGATGTCCGACGTTGACTTTTCTACCCAATTGGGGCGTTTTTATCCTAAAATTTGTCCCCATTGAAGTCCAATATTGGCTTTTCCACCCAACGTTGACTTTTCCGTCCAATTGGAGCGTTTTATCCCAAAACTCATCCCTGTTGAGATCCAACCTTGACTTTTCCATCCAGCGTTGACTTTTTCATCCAATTGGAGCGTTTTCATCCCAAAATTCATCCCCATTCACCAAAATGTTGGGTTTTGGTCCAACGGGGGCGTTTTTATCCCAAAATTTGTCCCCGTTGAGGTCCAATATTGACTTTTTCACCCAACGCTGACTTTTGCATTCAATTGTAGCGTTTTTATTTTAAAACACATCCCTGTTGAGATCCAACCTTGATTTTTCCATCCAGCGTTGACTTTTTCACCCAAATGGAGCGTTTTTATCCCAAAATTCATCCCCATTGACCAAAATCTTGGGGTTTGGTCCAACGAGGGCGTTTTTATCTCAAAATTTGTTCCATTGATGTTGAACATTGACCTTTCCACCCAACACTGACTTTTCCACCCAATTGGGGCATTTTTCATCACAAATCCATCCTCATAAAGTTAACGTTGACTTTTCTACCCAAATGGAGCGTTTTTTACCCAAAATTCATCTTCATTGACCAAAGTCGTGGGTTTTGATCCAACGGGGGCGTTTTTATCCCAAAATTTGTCCCATTGATGTTGAACCTTGACTTTTCCACCCAACATTGGCTTTTCCACCCAACTGGGCCTTTTTACCCCAAATTCATCCCCATTGAGGTCAACATTGACTTTTCCATACAATTAGGGAGTTTTTACCCCAAAATTTTTCCCCATTGACCAAAATCTTGGGGTTTGGTCCAAAGGGAGCGTTTTTATCCCGAAATTTGTCCCATTGATGTTGAATCTTGACTTTTCCACCCCACTGGGTGTTTTTATCCAAAAATCCATCCCCCTTGAGGCCCAGCGTTGGCTTTTCCACCCACCTGGGCATTTTTATTCCAAATCCATCCTCGTTGATGTCCGACGTTGACTTTTCTACCCAATTGGGGCGTTTTTATCCTAAAATTTGTCCCCATGGAAGTCCAATATTGGCTTTTCCACCAAACGTTGACTTTTCCGTCCAATTGGAGCGTTTTTTATCTTAAAAATCATCCTGTTGAGATCCAACCGGATCTTTTTATCCAACGTTGACTTTTCATCCAGGGGTGGGCGAGTTTTTATCCAAAATTCAATCCCCAATTTGACCAAAACTCTTCCGGTTTGGTCAACGGGAGTGTTTTTATCCCAAAATTCGTCCCCTTTGAGGTCCAATATTGACTTTTTCACCCAACGTTGACTTTTCCATTCAATTGGGGCGTTTTTATCTCAAAACTCATCCCTGTTGAGATCCAACCTTGATTTTTCCATCCAGTGTTGACTTTTTCACCCAAATGGAGCGATTTTATCCCAAAATTCATCCCCATTGACCAAAATCTTCCGGTTTGGTCCAACGGGGGCGTTTTTATCGCAAAATTTGTCCCATTGATGTTGAACATTGACCTTTCCACCCAACACTGACTTTTCCACCCAATTGGGGCATTTTTATCACAAATCCCTCCTCATAAACTTAACGTTGACTTTTCTACCCAATTTGAGCATTTTTATCCCAAAATTCATCCCCATTGACCAAAGTCGTGGGTTTTGATCCAACGGGGCGTTTTTATCCCAAAATTTGTCCCATTGATGTTGAACCTTGACTTTTCCACCCAACATTGGCTTTTCCACCCAACTGGGCCTTTTTACCCCAAATTCATCCCCATTGAGGTCCAACATTGACTTTTCCATACAATTAGGGAGTTTTTACCCCAAAATTCTTCCCCATTGACCAAAATGTTGGGGTTTGGTCACAAGCGAGCGTTTTTATCCCAAAATTTGTCCCATTGACATTGAACTATGACTTTTCCACCCAACATTAGCTTTCCCACTCAACTGGGCCTTTTTACCCAAAATTCATCCTTGTTGATTTCCAACCTTGACTTTTCTACCCAATTGGAGCATTTTTACCCCAAAATCCTTCCCCATTGACCAAAATGTTGGGGTTTGGTCCAACGGGGTCGTTTTTATCCCAAAATTTGTCCCCATTGAAGTCCAATATTGGCTTTTCCACCCAATGTTGAGTTTTCCGTCCAATTGGAGCGCTTTTATCGCAAAACTCATCCCTGCTGAGTTCCAACTTTGACTTTTACATCCAACGTTGACTTTTTCACCCAAATGGAGCGTTTTTATCCCAAAATTCATCCCCATTGACCAAAATCTTGGGGTTTGGTCCAACGGGGGCGTTTTTATCTCAAAATTTGTCCCATTGTTGTTGAACGTAGACCTTTCCACCCAACACTGACTTTTCCGCCCATTTGGGGCATTTTTATCACAAATCCATCCTCATTGATGCCCAACTTTGACTTTTCTACCCAAATGGAGCGTTTTTATCCCAAAATTCATCCCCATTGACCAAAGTCTTTGGTTTTGATCCAACGGGGGCGTTTTTATCCCAAAATTTGTCCCATTGATGTTGAACCTTGACTTTTCCACTCAACATTGGCTTTTCCACCCAACTGGGCCTTTTTACCCCAAATTCATCCCCATTGAGGTCCAACATTGACTTTTCCATACAATTAGGGAGTTTTTACCCCAAAATTCTTCCCCATTGACCAAATCTTGGGGTTTGGTCCAAAGGGAGCGTTTTTATCCCGAAATTTGTCCCATTGATGTTGAATCTTGACTTTTCCACCCAACTGGGTGTTTTTATCCAAAAATCCATCCCCCTTGAGGCCCAGCGTTGGCTTTTCCACCCAACTGGGCATTTTATTCCAAATCCATCCTCGTTGATGTCCGACGTTGACTTTTCTAACCAATTGGGGCGTTTTTATCCTAAAATTTGTCCCCATTGAAGTCCAATATTGGCTTTTCCACCCAAAGTTGACTTTTCCGTCCAATTGGAGCGTTTTTATCTTAAAACTCATCCCTGATGAGATCCAACCTTGACTTTTTTATCCAACGTTGACTTTTTCACCCAGTTGGGACGTTTTTATCCCAAAAATTCATCCCCATTGACCAAACTCTTCCGGTTTGGTCCAACGGGAGCGTTTTTATCACAAAATTTGTCCCCATTGAGGTCCAATATTTACTTTTTCACCCAACGTTGACTTTACCATCCAATTGGATCGTTTTTATCCCAAAACTCATCCCTGTTGAGATCCAACCTTGATTTTTCCATCCAGTGTTGACTTTTTCACCCAAATGGAGCGTTTTTATCCCAAAATTCATCCCCATTGACCAAAATCTTGGGGTTTGGTCCAACGGGGGCGTTTTTATCTCAAAATTTGTCCCATTGATGTTGAACATTTACCTTTCCACCCAACACTGACTTTTCCACCCAATTGGGGCATTTTTATCACAAATCCATCCTCATTGATGCCCAACTTTGACTTTTCTACCCAATTGGAGCGTTTTTATCCCCAAATTCATCCCCATTGACCAAAGTCGTGGGTTTTGATCCAACGGGGGCGTTTTTATCCCAAAATTTGTCCCATTGATGTTGAACCTTGACTTTTCCACCCAACATTGGCTTTTCCACCCAACTGGGCCTTTTTACCCCAAATTCATCCCCATTGAGGTCCAACATTGACTTTTCCATACAATTAGGGAGTTTTTACCCCAAAATTCTTCCCCATTGACCAAAATCTTGGGGTTTGGTCCAAAGGGAGCGTTTTTATCCCGAAATTTGTCCCATTGATGTTGAATCTTGACTTTTCCACCCAACTGGGTGTTTTTATCCAAAAATCCATCCCCCTTGAGGCCCAGCGTTGGCTTTTCCACCCAACTGGGCATTTTTATTCCAAATCCATCCTCGTTGATGTCCGACGTTGACTTTTCTACCCAATTGGGGCGTTTTTATCCTAAAATTTGTCCCATTGAAGTCCAATATTGGCTTTTCCACCCAACGTTGACTTTTCCGTCCAATTGGAGCGTTTTTATCCCAAAACTCATCCCTGTTGAGATCCAACCTTGACTTTTCCATCCCACGTTGACTTTTTTACCCAAATGGAGCGTTTTTATCTCAAAATTCACCCCCATTGACCAAATACTTGGGGTTTGGTCCAACGGGGGCGTTTTTATCTCAAAATTTGTCCCATTGATGTTGAACATTGACCTTTCCACCCAACACTGACTTTTCCACCCAATTGGGGCATTTTTATCACAAATCCATCCTCATTGATGCCCAACTTTGACTTTTCTACCCAAATGGAGCGTTTTTATCCCAAAATTCATCCCCATTGACCAAAGTCGTGGGTTTTGATCCAACGGGGGCGTTTTTATCCCAAAATTTGTCCCATTGATGTTGAAACTTGACTTTTCCACCCAACATTGGCTTTTCCACCCAACTGGGCCTTTTTACCCCAAATTCATCCCCATTGAGGTCCAACATTGACTTTTCCATACAATTAGGGAGTTTTTACCCCAAAATTCTTCCCCATTGACCAAAATCTTGGGGTTTGGTCCAAAGGGAGCGTTTTTATCCCGAAATTTGTCCCATTGATGTTGAATCTTGACTTTTCCACCCAACTGGGTGTTTTTATCCAAAAATCCATCCCCCTTGAGGCCCAGCGTTGGCTTTTCCACCCAACTGGGCATTTTTATTCCAAATCCATCCTCGTTGATGTCCGACGTTGACTTTTCTACCCAATTGGGGCGTTTTTATCCTCACATTGTCCTTGAAGTCCAATATTGGCTTTTCCACCCAAAGTTGACTTTCCGTCCAATTGGAGCGTTTTTATCCCAAAACTCATCCCTGTTGAGATCCAACCTTGACTTTTTTATCCAACGTTGACTTTTCACCCAATTGGGACGTTTTTATCCCAAAAATTCATCCCCATTGACCAAACTCTTCCGGTTTGGTCCAACGGGAGCGTTTTTATCCCAAAATTTGTCCCTGTTGAGGTCCAATATTGACTTTTTCAACCAACGTTGACTTTTCCATCCAATTGGAGCGTTTTTATCCCAAAACTCATCCCTGTTGAGATCCAGCCTTGATTTTTCCATCCAGCGTTGACTTTTTCACCCAACTAGAGCGTTTTTATCCCAAAATTTATCCCCATTGACCAACATCTTGGGGTTTGGTCCAACGGGGGCGTTTTTATCTCAAAATTTCTCCCATTGATGTTGAACATTGACCTTTCCACCCAACACTGACTTTTCCACCCAATTGGGGCATTTTTCATCACAAATCCATCCTCATAAACTTAACGTTGACTTTTCTACCCAATTGGAGCGTTTTTATTCCCAAATTCATCCCCATTGACCAATGTCGTGGGTTTTGATCCAACGGGGGCGTTTTTATCCCAAAATTTGTCCCATTGATGTTGAACCTTGACTTTTCCACCCAACATTGGCTTTTCCACCCAACTGGGCCTTTTTAAACCAAATTCATCCCCATTGAGGTCCAACATTGACTTTTCCATACAATTAGGGAGTTTTTACCCCAAAATTCTTCCCCATTGACCAAAATCTTGGGGTTTGGTCCAAAGGGAGCGTTTTTATCCCGAAATTTGTCCCATTGATGTTGAATCTTGACTTTTCCACCCAACTGGGTGTTTTTAATCCAAAAATCCATCCCCCTTGAGGCCCAGCGTTGGCTTTTCCACCCAACTGGGCATTTTTATTCCAAATCCATCCTCGTTGATGTCCGACGTTGACTTTTCTACCCAATTGGGGTGTTTTTATCCTAAAATTTGTCCCCATGAAAGTCCAATATTGGCTTTTCCACCCAACGTTGACTTTTCCGTCCAATTGGAGCGTTTTATCCCAAAATTCATCCCCTGTTGAGATCCAACCTTGATTTTCATCCGACGTTTTCTTTTCACCCAACTGGAGCGTTTTATCTCAAAATTCATCAATTGACAAAATTTGGGGTTGGTCAACGGGGGCATTTTTATCCAAAAATTTGTCCCATTGATGTTGAACACTGACCTTTCCACCCAACACTGACTTTTCCACCCAATTGGGGCATTTTTATCACAAATCCATCCTCATGAACTTAACGTTGACTTTTCTACCCAATTGGAGCATTTTTATCCCAAAATTCATCCCCATTGGCCAAAGTCGTGGGTTTTGATCCAACGGGGGCGTTTTTATTCCAAAATTTGTCCCATTGATGTTGAACCTTGACTTTTCCACCCAACATTGTCTTTTCCACCCAACTGGGCCTTTTTACCCCAAATTCATCCCCATTGAGGTCCAACATTGACTTTTCCATACAATTAGGGAGTGTTTACCCCAAAATTCTTCCCCATTGACCAAAATCTTGGGGGTTGGTCCAAAGGGAGCGTTTTTATCCGAAATTTGTCCCATTGATGTTGATCTTGACTTTTCCACCCAACTGGGTGTTTTTATCCAAAAATCCATCCCCCTTGAGGCCAGCGCTTGGCTTTTCGCCCACTGGGCATTTTATTATTCCAAATCCATCCTCGTTGATGTCCGACGCTTGACTTTTCTACCATTGGGGCGTTTTTATCCTAAAATTTGTCCCCATTGAGTCCATATGGCTTTTTCACGCCCAAAGTTGACTTTTCGTCCAATTGGAGCGTTTATCCAAAACTCATCCCTGTTGAGATCCACCTTGTGACTTTTCCATCAATCGTTGACTTTTTACCCCAAATGGAGCGTTTTTATCCCAAAATTCTTCCCATTGACCAAATCTTGGGTTTGGTCCAACGGGGGCTTTTTTATCTCAAAATTTGTCCAATTGATGTTGAACATTGACCTTTCCACCCAACACTGACTTTTCCACCCAATTGCGGCATTTTTATCACAAATCCATCCTCATTGATGCCCAACTTTGACTTTTCTACCCAAATGGAGCGTTTTTATCCCAAAATTCATCTTCATTGACCAAAGTCATGGGTTTTGACCATACGGGGGCGTTTTTATCCCAAAATTTGTCCCATTGATGTTGAAACTTGACTTTTCCACCCAACATTGGCTTTTCCACCCAACTGGGCCTTTTTAACCCCAATTCATCCCCATTGAGGTCCAACATTGACTTTTCCATACAATTAGGGAGTTTTTACCCCAAAATTCTTCCCCATTGACCAAAATCTTGGGGTTTGGTCCAAAGGGAGCTTTTTTATCCCAATATTTGTCCCATTGATGTTGAATCTTGACTTTTCCACCCAACTGGGTGTTTTTATCCAAAAATCCATCCCCCTTGAGGCCCAGCGTTGGCTTTTCCACCCAACTGGGCATTTTTATTCCACATCCATCCTCGTTGATGTCCGACGTTGACTTTTCTACCCAATTGGGGCGTTTTTATCCTAAAATTTGTCCCCATGGAAGTCCAATATTGGCTTTTCCCCCCAAAGTTGACTTTTCCGTCCAATTGGAGCGTTTTTATCCCAAAACTCATCCCTGTCGAGTTCCAACCTTGATTTTCCATCCAATGTTGACTTTTTCATACAACTGGGGCATTTTTATCCCAAAAATTCATCCCCATTGACCAAAGTCGTGGGTTTTGGTCCAATGGGGGCGTTTTTATTTCAAAATTTGTCCCCATTGA
>JAVTVJ010006989.1:0-11216 GCA_034509425.1 Eopsaltria australis
TGGATTTTGGGGATCCCTGCGGGGTTTAGGGGCACTTGAAATGCATTTTGGGGTGAATTTGGGGGATTTTGTGTGTCCCTGAGCGGTTTAGGGAGATCTGAAGTGGATTTTGGGGTGAATTTGGGAGATTTTGGGTGTCCTTGAGGGGTTTAGAAGGATCTGAGCAGGATTTTGGGGTGAATTTAATGGGGTTTTTGGGCTGACCATATTTGTCCCTCATTAGCATAAAGGGCGTGGCCACACCCAGTGATCACGGGGCCTTCTTTGAATCAAAAGGGGCGTGGCCTAACACCAACATCCACACTCCAACCTCATTTGCGTCTAGTCGGTGAATATTCATCATTTATTTGCATAAATACAGGCGTGATTCAATTAGATCTTATTCATTCCCTTGCAATAAAATTCATTTGCATGAAAAGCAGAGTCCATCAGCGTTAATTAATCGCATTTCCATCATTTGCATCAAGTGTTTCCCCAAGCCCTCCAAAAGACCCAAAATGACCCAAAACTTCCCCAAAAAGTCCCCAAAATGACCCAGAACTGCCCCAATTTTCCCCAAATCTCCCCAAACTGCCCCCAGATCCCCCTTTCCCCCCTAAAAACCGCATTTTCCTCCATTTTCAGCCATCTTTCCATATTTGGTCATTTTTCCCATCTAAGGCCGCCTCATTTGCATAGCGGCCGCGGCCCCGCCCCCGGGGGCGTGGCCTGACTGGCGACTCCTCCCCCAGCAGGCGGCGCATGCGCAGCTCCTGCTCGGCCTGGCTCTAGCCCGGCAGGCACTGAGACCTCCCGGCCACTAGGTGGCGCTAACGCAGTGGGTTTGGAGGCCATCTGAGGGCTTTGGGGGGAAATGTAGGGGATGATGGGGGTCCCAGGTAGAATATGGGGGATTGTGGGGTGAATTTGGTGGATTTTGGGGATCCCTGAGGGGTTTAGGGGCACCTGAAGTGGATTTTGGGGTGAATTTGGGGGATTTTGGGTGTCCCTGAGCGGTTTAGGGGGATCTGAAGTGGATTTTGGGGTGAATTTGAGGGATTTTGGGGTCCCTGAGGGGTTTAGAAGGATCTGAGCAGGATTTTGGGGTGAATTTGGGGGATTTTGGCTGACCATATTTGTCCTTCATTAGCATAAAGGGCGTGGCCACACCCAGTGATCACGGGGCCTTCTTTGAATCAAAAGGGGCGTGGCCTAACACCAACATCCACACTCCAACCTCATTTGCGTATAGTCGGTGAATATTCATCATTTATTTGCATAAATACAGGCATGATTCAATTAAATCTTATTAATTTCCTTGCAATAAACTTCATTTGCATGAAAAGTAGAGTCCATCAGCACTAATCGCATTTCCATAATTTGTATCATAAGCTTCCCCAAGTTCTCCAAAGCCCAAATGACCCAGAACTGTTCTAATTTTCCTCAAATCCCCAAACTGCTCCCCTTAGATCCCCCTTTTCCTAAAACCGCATTTTCCTCCATTTTCAGCCATCTTTTCCATATTTGTCATTTTTCCCATCTAAGGTCAGCCTCATTTGCATAGTGGCCGCGGCCCCGCATCCAGGGGCGTGGCCTGACGGGCGACTCCTCCCCCAGCAGGCGGCGCATGCGCAGCTCCTGCTCGGCCTGGCTCTAGCCCGGCAGGCACTGAGACCTCCCGGCCACTAGGTGGCGCTAACGCAGTGGGTGTTGAGGCGATCTGAGGACTTTGGGGGGAAATGTAGGGGATGATGGAGGTCCCAGGTAGAATATGGGGGATTGTGGGGTGAATTTGGTGGATTTTGGGGATCCCTGAGCGCTTTAGCCGCACTTGAAGTGGATTTTGGGGTGAATTTGGGGATTTGTGTGTCCCTGAGGGGTTTAGAAGGATCTGAGCAGGATTTTGGGGTGAAGTTGGGGGGTTTTGGGCTGACCATATTTGTCCCTGATTAGCATAAAGGGCGTGGCCACACCCAGTGATCACGGGGCCTTGTTTGAATCAAAAGGGGCGTGGCCTAACACCAACATCCACACTCCAACCCCATTTGCGTATAGTCGGTGAATATTCATCATTTATTTGCATAAATACAGGCGTGATTCAATTAGATCTTATTCATTCCCTTGCAATAAACTTCATTTGCATGAAAAGCAGAGTCCATCAGCGTTAATTAATCGCATTTCCATCATTTGTATCAAGTGTTTCCCAAAGCCCTCCAAAAGACCCAAAATGACCCAAAACTTCCCCAAAAAGTCCCCAAAATGACCCAGAACTGCCCCAATTTTCCCCAAATCCCCCCAAACTGCCCCCAGATCCCCTTTTTCCCCCCTAAAAACCGCATTTTCCTCCATTTTCAGCCATCTTTTCCATATTTGCTCATTTTTCCCATCTAAGGCGGCCTCATTTGCATAGCGGCCGCGGCCCCGCCCCCAGGGCGTGGCCTGACGGGCGACTCCTCCCCCAGCAGGCGGCGCATGCGCAGCTCCTGCTCGGCCTGGCTCTAGCCCGGCAGGCACTGAGACCTCCGGCCACTAGGTGAAGCTAACGCAGTGGGTTTTGAGGCGATCTGAGGGCTTTGGGGGAAATGTAGGGATGATGGAGGTCCCAGGTAGAACATGGGGATTGTGGGGTGAATTTGGTGGATTTTGGGATCCCTGGAGGCTTTAGCCGCACCCTAAGTGGATTTTGGGGTGAATTTGGGGATTTTGTGTGTCCCTGAGCGGTTTAGGGGGATCTGAAGTGGATTTTGGGGTGAATTTGGGGGGTTTGGGGCTGACCATGTTTGTCCCTCATTAGCATAAAGGGCGTGGCCACACCCAGTGATCACGGGGCCTTGTTTGAATCAAAAGGGGCGTGGCCTCACGCCAACATCCACACTCCAACCTCATTTGTATATAGTCGGTGAATATTCATCATTTATTTGCATAAATACAGGCGTGATTCAATTAAATCTTATTCATTTCCTTGCACTAAACGTCATTTGCATGAAAAGCAGAGTCCATCAGCGTTAATTAATCGCATTTACATCATTTGCATCAAGTGTTTCCCCAAGCCCTCCAAAAGACCCAAAAGAACCCAAAACTTCCCCAAAAAGTCCCCAAAATGACCCAGAACTGCCCCAATTTTCCCCAAATCCCCCCAAACTGCCCCCAGATTCCGCTTTTTTCCCCCCTAAAAACCGCATTTTCCTCCATTTTCAGCCATCTTTTCCATATTTGGTCATTTTTCCCATCTAAGACCGCCTCATTTGCATAGCGGCCGCGGCCCCGCCCCCAGGGGCGTGGCCTGACAGGCGACTCCTCCCCCAGCAGGCGGCGCATGCGCAGCTCCTGCTCGGCCTGGCTCTAGCCCGGCAGGCACTGAGACCTCCCGGCCACTAGGTGGCGCTAACGCAGTGGGTTTTGAGGCGATCTGAGGGCTTTGGGGGGAAATGTAGGGGATGATGGAGGTCCCAGGTAGAATATGGGGGATTGTGGGGTGAATTTGGTGGATTTTGGGGATCCCTGAGGGGCTTAGGGGCACTTGAAATGCATTTTGGGGTGAATTTGGGGGATTTTGTGTGTCCCTGAGCGGTTTAGGGGGATCTGAAGTGGATTTTGGGGTGAATTTGGGGGATTTTGGGTGTCCTTGAGGGGTTTAGAAGGATCTGAGCAGGATTTAGGGGTGAATTTAATGGGGATTTTTGGCTGACCATGTTTGTCCCTCATTAGCATAAAGGGCGTGGCCACACCCAGTGATCACGGGCCTTGTTTGAATGTGAAAAGGGCGTGGCCTAACACCAACATCCACACTCCAACCTCATTTGCGTCTAGTCGGTGAATATTCATCATTTATTTGCATAAATACAGGCGTGATTCAATAAATCTTATTCATTCCCTTGCAATAAACTTCATTTGCATGAAAAGCAGAGTCCATCAGCGTTAATTAATCGCATTTCCATCATTTGCATCAAGTGTTTCCCCAAGCCCTCCAAAAGACCCAAAACTTCCCCAAAAAGTCCCCAAAATGACCCAGAACTGCCTCAATTTTCCCCAAATCCCCCCAAACTGCCCCCAGATCCCCCTTTTCCCCCCTAAAACCCGCATTTTCCTCCATTTTCAGCCATCTTTTCCATATTTGCTCATTTTTCCCATCTAAGGCCGCCTCATTTGCATAGCGGTCGTGACCCCGCCCCCAGGGGCGTGGCCTGATGGGCGACTCCTCCCCCAGCAGGCGGCGCATGCGCAGCTCCTGCTCGGCCTGGCTCTAGCCCGGCAGGCACTGAGCCCTCCTGGCCACTAGGTGGCGCTAACGCAGTGGGTTTTGAGGCGATCTGAGGGCTTTGGGGGGAAATGTAGGGGATGATGGGGGTCCCAGGTAGAATATGGGGGATTGTGGGGTGAATTTGGTGGATTTTGGGGATCCCTGAGGGGTTTAGGGGCACCTGAAGTGGATTTTGGGGTGAATTTGGGGGATTTTGGGTGTCCCTGATGGGTTTAGGGGGATCTGAAGTTGATTTTGGGGTGAATTTGGGGGATTTTGGGGGTCCCTGAATGGTTTAGAATGATCTGAGCAGGATTTTGGGGTGAATTTGGGGGGTTTTGGGCTGACCATATTTGTCCCTGATTAGCATAAAGGGCGTGGCCACACCCAGTGATCACTGGGCCTTGTTTGAATCAAAAGGGGCGTGGCCTAACACCAACATCCACACTCCAACCTCATTTGCGTATAGTCGGTGAATATTCATCATTTATTTGCATAAATACAGGCGTGATTCAATTAAATCTTATTAATTTCCTTGCAATAAACGTCATTTGCATGAAAAGCAGAGTCCATCAGCGTTAATTAATCGCATTTCCATCATTTGCATCAAGTGTTTCAAGCCTCCTAAAGACCCAAAATGACCCAAAACTTCCCCAAAAAGACCCAAAATGACCCAGAACTGCCCTAATTTTCCCCAAATCCCCCCAAACTGCCCCCAGATCCCCCTTTTCCCCCCTAAAAACCGCATTTTCCTCCATTTTCAGCCATCTTTCCATATTTGGTCATTTTTCCCATCTAAGACCTACCATTTAGAGCATGGTCATGCCCTCACTTCAGGGCTGGCCTGATCGTAAGACCTCCCAGCAGGCGGCGCATGCGCAGCTCCTGCTCGGCCTGGCTCTAGCCTGGCAGGCACTGAGACCTCCCGGCCACTAGGTGGCGCTAACGCAGTGGGTTTTGAGGCGATCTGAGGGCTTTGGGGGGAAATGTAGGGGATGATGGAGGTCCAGGGTAGAATATGGGGGATTGTGGGGTGAATTTGGTGGATTTTGGGGATCCCTGAGGGGTTTAGGGGCACTTGAAATGCATTTTGGGGTGAATTTGGGGGATTTTGTGTGTCCCTGAGCGGTTTAGGGGGATCTGAAGTGGATTTTAGGGTGAATTTTGGGGATTTTGGGTGTCCTTGAGGGGTTTAGAAGGATCTGAGCAGGATTTTGGGGTGAATTTAATGGGGATTTTGGGCTGACCATATTTGTCCCTGATTAGCATAAAGGGCGTGGCCACAGCCAGTGATCACGGGCCCTTGTTTGAATCAAAAGGGGCGTGGCCTAACACCAACATCCACACTCCAACCTCATTTGCGTATAGTCGGAGAATATTCATCATTTTTTTGCAAAATACAGGCGTGATTCAATTTAATCTTATTCATTCCCTTGCAATAAACTTTATTTGCATGAAAAGCAGAGTCCATCAGCGTTAATTAATCGCATTTCCATCATTTGCATCAAGTGTTTCCCCAAGCCCTCCAAAAGACCCAAAATGACCCAAAACTGTTCTAAGTTTCCCCAAATCCCCCCAACCCCCAGATCCCCCTTTTCCCTCTAAACCACATTTTCCTCCATTTTCAGCCATCTTTTCCATAGTTGCTCATTTGTCCCATCTAAGGCCGCCTCATTTGCATAGCGGCCGCGGCCCCGCCCCCAGGGGCGTGGCCTGACGGGCGACTCCTCCCCCAGCAGGCGGCGCATGCGCAGCTCCTGCTCGGCCTGGCTCTAGCCCGGCAGGCACTGAGACCTCCTGGCCACTAGGTGGTGCTAACGCAGTGGGTTTTGAGGCGATCTGAGGGCTTTGGGGGGAAATGTAGGGGATGATGGGGGTCCCAGGAAGAAAATGGGGGATTGTGGGGTGAATTTGGTGGATTTTGGGGATCCCTGAGGGGTTTAGGGGCACCTGAAGTGGATTTTGGGGTGAATTTGGGGGATTTTGGGGGTCCCTGAGTGGTTTAGGGGCACCTGAAGTGGATTTTGGGGTGAATTTGGGGGATTTTGGGGGTCCCTGAGGGGTTTAGAAGGATCTGAGCAGGATTTTGGGGTGAATTTGGGGGATTTTGGGCTGACCATATTTGTCCCTGATTAGCATAAAGGGCGTGGCCACAGCCAGTGATCACGGGGCCTTTTTTGAATCAAAAGGGGCGTGGCCTAACACCAACATCCACACTCCAACCTCATTTGCGTATAGTCGGTGAATATTCATCATTTATTTACATAAATACAGGCGTGATTCAATTAAATCTTATTCATTTCCTTGCAATAAACTTCATTTGCATGAAAAGCAGAGTCCATCAGCGTTAATTAATTCCATTTCCATCATTTGCATCAAGTGTTTCCCCAAGCCCTCCAAAAGACCCAAAATGACCCAAAACTTCCCCAAAAAGTCCCCAAAATGACCCAGAACTGCCCCAATTTTCCCCAAATCCCCCCAAACTGCCCCCAGATCCACCTTTTCCCCCCTAAAAACCGCATTTTCCTCCATTTTCAGCCATCTTTTCCATATTTGGTCATTTTTCCCATCTAAGGCCGCCTCATTTGCATAGCGGCCGCGGCCCCGCCCTCAGGGGCGTGGCCTGACGGGCGACTCCTCCCCCAGCAGGCGGCGCATGCGCAGCTCCTGCTCGGCCTGGCTCTAGCCCGGCAGGCACTGAGACCTCCTGGCCACTAGGTGGCGCTAACGCAGTGGGTTTTGAGGCGATCTGAGGGCTTTGGGGGGAAATGTAGGGGATGATGGAGGTCCCAGGTAGAATATGGGGGATTGTGGGGTGAATTTGGTGGATTTTGGGGATCCCTGAGGGGTTTAGGGAGATCTGAAGTGCATTTTGGGGTGAATTTGGGGGACTTTGGTTGTCCCTGAGCGGTTTAGGGAAATCTGAAGTGGATTTTGGGGTGAATTTGGGGGATTTTGGGTGTCCTTGAGGGGTTTAGACGGATCTGAGCAGGATTTTGGGGTGAATTTAATGGGGATTTTGGGCTGACCATGTTTGTCCCTCATTAGCATAAAGGGCGTGGCCACACCCAGTGGTCACGGGGCCTTGTTTGAATCAAAAGGGGCGTGGCCTAACACCAACATCCACACTCCAACCTCATTTGCATATAGTCGGTGAATATTCATCATTTATTTGCATAAATACAGGCGTGATTCAATTAAATCATATCAATTCCCTTGCAATAAACTTCATTTGCATGAAAAGCAGAGTCCATCAGCGTTAATTAATCGCATTTACATCATTTGCATCAAGTGTTTCCCCAAGCCCTCCAAAAGACCCAAAATGACCCAAAACTTCCCCAAAAAGTCCCCAAAATGACCCAGAACTGCCCCAATTTTCCCCAAATCCCCCCAAACTGCCCCCAGATCCCCTTTTCCCCCCTAAAAACCGCATTTTCCTCCATTTTCAGCCATCTTTTCCATATTTGGTCATTTTTCCCATCTAAGACCGCCTCATTTGCATAGCGGCCGCGGCCCCGCCCCCAGGGGCGTGGCCTGACGGGCGACTCCTCCCCCAGCAGGCGGCGCATGCGCAGCTCCTGCTCGGCCTGGCTCTAGCCCGGCAGGCACTGAGACCTCCCGGCCACTAGGTGGCGCTAACGCAGTGGGTTTTGAGGCGATCTGAGGGCTTTGGGGGGAAATGTAGGGGATGATGGGGGTCCCAGGTAGAATATGGGGGATTGTGGGGTGAATTTGGTGGATTTTGGGGAAATCCTGAGGGGTTTAGGGGCACCTGAAGTGGATTTTGGGGTGAATTTGGGGGATTTTGGGGATCCCTGAGGTGTTTCGGGTGACCTGAAGTGGATTTTGGGGTGACTTTGGGGGATTTTGGGTGTCCTTGAGGGGTTTAGAAGGATCTGAGCAGGATTTTGGGGTGAATTTAATGGGGGGTTTTGGGCTGACCATATTTGTCCCTCATTAGCATAAAGGCCGTGGCCACACCCAGTGATCACGGGGCCTTCTTTGACTCAAAAGGGGCGTGGCCTAACACCAACATCCACACTCCAACCTCATTTGCGTATAGTCGGTGAATATTCATCATTTATTTGCATAAATACAGGCGTGATTCAATTAAATCTTATTCATTCCCTTGCAATAAACTTCATTTGCATGAAAAGCAGAGTCCATCAGCGTTAATCAATCGCATTTCCATCATTTGCATCAAGTGTTTCCCCAAGCCCTCCAAAAGACCCAAAATGACCCAAAACTTCCCCAAAAAGTCCCCAAAATGACCCAGAACTGCCCCAATTTTCCCCAAATCCCCCCAAACTGCCCCCAGATCCCCCTTTTCCCCCCTAAAAACCGCATTTTCCTCCATTTTCAGCCATCTTTTCCATATTTGCTCATTTTTCCCATCTAAGGCCGCCTCATTTGCATAGCGGCCGCGGCCCCGCCCCCAGGGGCGTGGCCTGACGAGCGACTCCTCCCCAGCAGGCGGCGCATGCGCAGCTCCTGCTCGGCCTGGCTCTAGCCCGGCAGGCACTGAGACCTCCCGGCCACTAGGTGGCGCTAACGCAGTGGGTTTTGAGGCGATCTGAGGGCTTTGAGGGGAAATGTAGGGGATGATGGAGGTCCCAGGTAGAATATGGGGGATTGTGGGGTGAATTTGGTGGATTTTGGGGATCCCTGAGGGGTTTTTGGGGCACCTGAAGTGGATTTTGGGGTGAATTTGGGGGATTTTTGGGGTCCCTGATGGGTTTAGAAGGATCTGAGCAGGATTTTGGGGTGAATTTGGGGGATTTTGGGTGTCCTTGAGGGGTTTAGAAAGATCTTAGCAGGATTTTGTGGTGAATTTAATGGGGATTTTTGGCTGACCATGTTTGTCCCTCATTAGCATACAGGGCGTGGCCACACCCAGTGATCACGGATCCTTGTTTGAATCAAAAGGGGCGTGGCCTAACACCAACATCCACACTCCAACCTCATTTGCATATAGTCGTTGAATATTCATCATTTATTTACATAAATACAGGCGTGATTCAATTAAATCTTATTCATTTCCTTGCAATAAACTTCATTTGCATGAAAAGCAGAGTCCATCAGCGTTAATCAATCGCATTTCCATCATTGGCATCGTGTTTCCCCAAGCCCTCCAAAAGACCCAAAATGACCCAAAACTTCCCAAAAAAGTCCCCAAAATGACCCAGAACTGCCCCAGTTTTCCCCAAATCCCCCCAAACTGCCCCCAGATCCCCCTTTTCCCCCCTAAAAACCGCATTTTCCTCCATTTCCACCATCTTTCCCATATTTGGTCATTTTTCCCATCTAAGACCGCCTCATTTGCATAGCGGCCGCGGCCCCGCCCCCAGGGGCGTGGCTTGACGGGCGACTCCTCCCCCAGCAGGCGGCGCATGCGCAGCTCCTGCTCGGCCTGGCTCTAGCCCGGCAGGCACTGAGACCTCCCGGCCACTAGGTGGCGCTATCGCAGTGGGTTTTGAGGCGATCTGAGGGCTGTGGGGGGAAATGTAGGGGATGATGGAGATCCCAGGTAGAATATGGGGGATTGTGGGGTGAATTTGGTGGATTTTGGGGATCCCTGAGGGGTTTAGGGAGATCTGAAGTGCATTTTGGGGTGAATTTGGGGGATTTTGGGGGTCCCTGAGTGGTTTAGGGGGATCTGAAGTGGATTTTGGGGTGAATTTGGGGGATTTTGGGTGTCCTTGAGGGGTTTAGACGGATCTGAGCAGGATTTTGAGGTGAATTTAATGGGGATTTTGGGCTGACTATGTTTGTCCCTGATTAGCATAAAGGGCGTGGCCACAGCCAGTGATCACGGGGCCTTGTTTGAATCAAAAGGGGCGTGGCCTAACACCAACATCCACACTCCAACCTCATTTGCGTCTAGTTGGTGAATATTCATCATTTATTTGCATAAATACAGGCGTGATTCAATTAAATCTTATTCATTCCCTTGCAATAAACTTCATTTGCATGAAAAGCAGAGTCCATCAGCGTTAATTAATCGCATTTCCATCATTTGCATCATGTTTCCCCAAGCCCTCCAAAAGACCCAAAATGACCCAGAACTGCCCCAAGTTTCCCCAAATCGCCCCAAACTGCCCCCAGATCCCCCTGTTCCCCTAAAACCGTATTTTCTCCATTTTCAGCCATCTTTTTCCATATTTGGTCATTTTTCCATTCTAAGGTCAGCTTCATTTGCATAGTGGCTTAACCCCAAGATCCAGGGCTGGCCTGATCGGCTTAATTCTCCCAGCATGGCGCATGCGCAGCTCCTGCTCGGCCTGGCTCTAGCCCGGCAGGCACTGAGACCTCCCGGCCACTAGGTGGCGCTAACGCAGTGGGCTTTGAGGCGATCTGAGGGTTTTGGGGGGAAATGTAGGGGATGATGGGGGTCCCAGGTAGAATATGGGGGATTGTGGGGTGAATTTGGTGGATTTTGGGGATCCCTGAGCGCTTTAGCCGCACTTGAAGTGGATTTTGGGGTGAATTTGGGGGATTTTGTGTGTCCCTGAGCGGTTTAGGGGGATCTGAAGTGGATTTTGGGGTGAATTTGGGGGGTTTGGGGCTGACCATATTTGTCCCTGATTAGCATTAAGGGCGTGGCCACACCCAGTGATCACGGGGCCTTGTTTGAATCAAAAGGGGCGTGGCCTAACGCCAACATCCACACTCCAACCTCATTTGCGTATAGTCGGTGAATATTCATCATTTATTCGCATAAATACAGGCGTGATTCAATTAAATCTTATTAATTTCCTTGCAATAAACTTCATTTGCATGAAAAGCAGAGTCCATCAGCGTTAATTAATCGCATTTCCATCATTTGCATCAAGTGTTTCCCCAAGCCCTCCAAAAGACCCAAAATGACTCAGAACTGCCCCAATTTTCTCCAAATCCCCCCAAACTGCCCCCAGATCCCCCTTTTCCCCCCTAAAACCGGCATTTTCCTCCATTTTCAGCCATCTTTTCCATAGTTGGTCATTTTTCCCATCTAAGG
>JAVTVJ010006993.1:0-10725 GCA_034509425.1 Eopsaltria australis
CGCACTGTGAGTTGCTTTTCTCTACCAGTGAACAATCTCAGCCGAGATCACACACCCGCCTCCTCCCCACCAGCCGATCTCTGGGGCAGGTTGGAAAATCGGCAACAGGAAAAACTTGGAGAAATGATTTCAAAAGCAAATTTTCTCACCACCCCGCCAGGTTGTCCTGGGATCGCTAACAATTACTGACTTTAAACAGATACACAATACATAAACAATACACACACATACAAACTACACACTACACAACGAAAAGAACCACCTTTATACTACCTCCTGTGGGATCTTGGAACCATGGTGTCTCGACCTCAGGCCCGTGGCAGAGAATTCTTTAGATTGCTGTCAGAAAGGAATTCCTTGCAGGATGTTTTCGGTTCAGAGGAAGGGTACCAGGTTCTCGTGTCCCTTCTGGGTGTGCCAAATAACTGTTGCCTTTTCCCCCAGCCTGGAAAAGAAACTCGAGATCATTTTAGCAAGGAGGTAATATAAAGGGGATCTTTATTTTGAAGGTCTTCAGGAGCAGTTATGGAAAGGTGTCCATAAAAGCCCAGCCCCTCCAGGGGTGAGTACATATTTATAGCTTTTAGGAAATTAGCATAATTAAGAGCACCAATAAGGAGAACAAGTGGCGATTCAATTCCCCCTCAGGTCCAGCCCCTTCCCTGGAGCCCCCCCCTCAGCACTGGCTGCACTCTGCTTATGAAAATGTACCTCAGAGTTGTTCTCGGCCTTGGTTCCCAGGAAGAACTGCGATAGGACAGGGCCTTGCAACCCCCTGGGGCTTGGAGCTCTGGAATTTGTTTTGTCTTTCTGCTTAGGGAAAGGCTATGGAAAGGGACTGGAAAAACTAGCTATTAATATAGTAGGCTACAGAGCCACAAAAATATGTGCAGAGAGTACAGAGACCATATAAAAGAAAAAAGGCAGAAACCAAGCGGCATCACCAGGCACAGTGCCTTAGGGCCAGGGACACAAAAAGTGTCCCTTTTCTCTGAGAACTCTGCCCCAGTTTCTTGATGTCAGTTTGGAGGAGGGTTTTGTGCTTACCAAGGGCAGCCAAGGGTCCTTGTTGGTGGCAGCTTGGTCTAGGAATCCCAATCCATGCGAGGAATTTCAGCATCTGACTGTCAACTCCCAGATATGTGGCCTTGATGCAAACAATGGGCGCATTTCCATGTGAAAGAAAATAAATCCCCAGATGCATGATGCCAGTTTTAGGAGGCATTTAGCCTACAATTGCAGCCAGAGTTCTAGCTGATGGCAGGAAGGATCTTGATCCATGCGGCATTTCAGGTGGCGTCCGGTGTTGCCTTTTCCCCCAGCCTGGAAAAGAAACTCGAGATCATTTTAGCAAGGAGGTAATATAAAAGGGGATCTTTATTTTGAAGGTCTTCAGGAGCAGTTATGGAAGGGTGTCCATAAAAGCCCAGCCCCTCCAGGAGTGAGTACATATTTATAGCTTTTAGGAAATTAGCATAATTAAGAGCACCAATAAGGAGAACAAGTGGCGATTCAATTCCCCCTCAGGTCCAGCCCCTTTCCTGGAGCCCCCCTCTCAGCACTGGCTGCACTCTGCTTATGAAAATGTACCTCAGAGTTGTTCTCGGCCGTGGTTCCCAGGAAGAACTGCGATAGGACAGGGCCTTACAACCCCCTGGGGCTTGGAGCTCTGGAATTTGTTTTGTCTTTCTGCTTAGGGAAAGGCTATGGAAAGGTACTGGAAAAACTAGCTATTAATATAGTAGGCTACAGAGCCACAAAAATATGGGCAGAGTACAGAGAACATATAAAAGAAAAAAGGCAGAAACCAAACGGCATCATTTCCCCCCCTTTTTTAGAGACTAACAAGACTCTGTCTCTTGTCTAGTCTCTACTCTACTGATCAATACATACCTCTGGTTTATACAACTAGCTTCTCCACTGGATTTATTTACACAGATGCTAAATTATAACTTCCACAGTTACTATAGACATTTCTTTTTATCTAGGTTCCAGTTTGGTAACCATGAAGTGAGTGTATGAAGATATTCAAAGGTTCAGTTAGCTCTTTTGAGAGTTACTTGGTGTAGAATTTGAGTTTGCTTTCAAATTTCAACCAAATTTCTAAAAAAATTTTCATTCAGATTTGCATAAGAACAACAACTAGTGTTAATGATTTTGTGGCTAGTAGGAAATTAAGAGCTATTTTGTTTTGTCAACAGCCTTTAATATGATTAAACATTACATTTGGAATCACAGCTCCATGGGCACAGGCCCAATCTTTATCTTGAGGCAAAACTTACCAGGCCAGATTCTCAACTTTGACAAGTTGTCCTTATGAAGAGATTTTGGATACATTTTGGACTAGAGTTACATGCAAATTTTTGGACCAAATTTGAATCACGGTTACCAACTGTACAGATAAGAGGTACAAAAGAACAGTTTAAATCATATCATCTCAATTTGTATCAGTCTCTGTTTTCTGGCTGTCTATGGAGCAGGCGTCTTCTTAACTCTGGAGCAGTGAATTCAAGGCTCTCTGCCAGCAGCTTTGGATTTGGTGAGGGTAGTCAGGACTTGGAATGACCCTTTTTACTTAGCTCGTAAGATTACTGTCCCTTCATTCAACATAGACTCAGTCTCTAGGCTTGAATAGTTGCTAGTCTTCCTTCCTTCTAGATGACTTTGCTCAGTCCTAGATCTTTCATTGATATAATCAGTTCAGCTTTTTGTGATGGCACATTTGATGGTAACACTTTTCTCATGGTTACCTGGTTCGTGGTTGTTACTGCATAACCTGTCTTTTGTTTGCCATCTCGCATGAAGCTGCTCTCATCTACATACAGCTCCCAGGCTGGCACATCTTTCAGGTCTGCTCTGCTGGAATAGGCTTCTTCCATGGTCTGCAAACAGTCAGACTTAAATACATTATCAGTTAGTGCTAGGAACAGACATACTAGGATTGACAGCAAACGTTTTCAGAATAACATT
Organism: Eopsaltria australis; assembly: GCA_034509425.1. Classification (NCBI taxonomy): domain Eukaryota; kingdom Metazoa; phylum Chordata; class Aves; order Passeriformes; family Petroicidae; genus Eopsaltria; species Eopsaltria australis. Next base: position 2,971 of record JAVTVJ010006993.1, read on the forward strand.
ATCCAGTTTCAGTAGCATGGCATAGGGTCCATGTCTTCTATGTTCACAGAAGAAACTTACAGTGGGTTGCATGCAACTGTTGGATGTATCAATTCTTGGCTGCTGGTTGGATTCAGCAATTTTCAGTTGCTGACTGCCCTAGTTCTCCAGTTTCAGGATTATTTTACATAATAGTAAAGAGTCCTTGGTCTTTTTTACTCACAAGGATACAGGAGAAGGTCTTTTACAAATTTAACTCAGTAAACCATTCTAAGATATTTGTTAACACAGGACTCTGCTTACTTATAGCATGGTTTAAGGGAGCCTAAAAGCGGCTTCTTGTTCTTTGGGCTCGGTGTTTCCCTTTTGAGTGCTTACCAGAGCAGACAAAGAGCGCTCGCTGCCCTCGCACGGCCGGGGACGGGCGCGGCATGCGGGCACCCCCGCCCAGGGGCACCCCCGGCTCGCCCGCGCGCGGCCCGTGCTGCTGCTCACGGCGGCTCTCGGGTGTCCTTAAAACAAGCTCGTTACTGTGGAAAGTGCGATAGGGCCGTTCCTGCTCTTAGATCTCACACTCCCGGCCAGCTCTGGGCCGGTGCGGGCGGGGCCCAGGAGCAGCGAGTGAGCCGGGCCGTGGCCGCGCAGCGGCGGCCCCGCCTCCGCCAGAGCAGGGCCGAAGCAGCGCAGCGGCAGCCCCGGTCCCGGTTCGCTTCCTGGGACCGCTCCCCGCGCATCCCCCGGCCGTGACCAGGGCAATGGCAGGAATCACCTCCGCCCCTCTCAGAGCGGCTGGTGCCCAGCTTCTGTCACGGTGGAGTGACCGCCCTGCTCGCGGAGCCGTCCCGGAAGTCCGGGAGTCGCCCTTGCCTTAAAATCTTGGAAAAACTTTTACAGATGGAACATAGAAGTGGGGGCTTCTCCCCTTCCCCTTACAGTAATTAGAACCGAGCTTTCTCGACGTTCCACAAACTTGCTGGGCGGGGATCTCTCCCTCGCCTCCCACTTTAGAGCAGGCTGGACACCAGCCTCTCCCACGGAACCTGTGAGGCGGTTCTCACTTTCGCCTCCCGCAAGAGCAGGCTGGGCCCAGCCAGCTCCACAAACCACAGGAAGTAGGAATCTCTCCCAGCTTCCCACCAAGGGAAGCAGGCTGGGCACCCAGCCGCTCCCACAAACCTATGAGGAAGTGGGAATCTCTCCCCAGCTTCCCACCAAGGAGCAGGCTGGACACCCAGCCGCTCCACAAACCTGTAGGAAGTGGGAATCTCTCCCCAGCCTCCCACCAAGGAGCAGGCTGGACACCCAGCAGCTCCACAAACCTGTAGGAAGGGGGGCCCATCCCCCACCTCCTACCAAGAAGCAGACCAGGCCTCCCCCGGCCGCTCCATGCCCAGATGTCTCCAGGCCAGCTTTCAATTCAAAACTCGCATGTACTAAACATGAAATAAACTTTCGCACTGTGATTTGCTTTTCTCTACCAGTGAACAATCTCAGCCGAGATCACACACCCGCCTCCTCCCCACCAGCCGATCTCTGGGGCAGGTTGGAAAATCGGCAACAGGAAAAACTTGGAGAAATGATTTCAAAAGCAAATTTTCTCACCACCACGCCAGGTTGTCCTGGGATAGCTAACAATTACTGACTTTAAACAGATACACAATACATAAACAATACACACACATACAAACTACACACTACACAACGAAAAGAACCACCTTTATACTACCTCCTGTGGGATCTTGGAACCATGGTGTCTCGACCTCAGGCCCGTGGCAGAGAATTCTTTAGATTGCTGTCAGAAAGGAATTCCTTGCAGGATGTTTTCGGTTCAGAGGAAGGGTACCAGGTTCTCGTGTCCCTTCTGGGTGTGCCAAATAACTGTTGCCTTTTCCCCCAGCCTGGAAAAGAAACTCGAGATCATTTTAGCAAGGAGGTAATATAAAGGGGATCTTTATTTTGAAGGTCTTCAGGAGCAGTTATGGAAAGGTGTCCATAAAAGCCCAGCCCCTCCAGGGGTGAGTACATATTTATAGCTTTTGGGAAATTAGCATAATTGATTAAGAGCACCAATAAGGAGAACAAGTGGCGATTCAATTCCCCCTCAGGTCCAGCCCCTTCCCTGGAGCCCCCCTCTCAGCACTGGCTGCACTCTACTTATGAAAATGTACCTCAGAGTTGTTCTCGGCCTTGGTTCCCAGGAAGAACTGCGATAGGACAGGGCCTTGCAACCCCCTGGGGCTTGGAGCTCTGGAATTTGTTTTGTCTTTCTGCTTAGGGAAAGGCTATGGAAGGTACTGGAAAAACTAGCTATTAATATAGTAGGCTGGAGCCACAAAAATATGGGCAGAGAGTTACAGAGAACATATAAAGAAAAGGCAGAAACCAAAGCGGCATCACCGGGAACGCAGTGCCTTGGGACGGGACACAAAAGTGTCCCTTTTCTCTGAGAAGAGAACTCTGCCCCCAGTTTTACTTGATGTCAGGAGGGAGGGTTGGCCTGCAAGGGGCAGCCAGGGGTCCCTTGTTGGGTAGCACCTTGGGTCTACGGGGAGTCTTAATCCATCGCGAATTTCAGCATGCGGCTATCCAACTCCCAGATATATGGCCTTGATGCAAACAATGGTAGCATTTCCATGTGAAACTCAGTCCCCCAGATGCATGATTACCCAGTTTTTGGGCATTTGGCCTACAATTGCAGCCAGAGTTCTAGCTGATGGCAGCTTGGGTCTAGGAAGGATCTTGATCCATGCGGCATTTCAGGTGGTGTCGGGCAAGGTGCCTTGGGGCGGGACACAAAAGTGTCCCTTTTCTCTGAGAAGATAGCTCCTGCCCCACTGTCTTGATGTCAGTGTGGAGGAGGGTTTTGGCCCTGCAAGGGCAGCCAGGGTCCTAGTCGGAGGCAGCTTGGGTCTGTGAGGGATCTTACTCCATGCAGAATTTGAAGAGGCGGCAGTCGACTCCCAGACAGGGGGCCTACGATACAAATGATGGCACTTTTCCACGTGAAAGAAAACTTAGGCCCCCAGATTCATGATGTCTGTTTGGTGGAGGTTTTGGCCCTACAAATGCAACCAGAGTCCTGGTTGATGGCATCTTGCGTCAGCGAATACTCTTGATCCATACGGAATTTCAGGTGGCGTCCGGGAGCAGAGTGCATTAGGGCCGGGACACAAAGTGTCCCTTTTCTCTGAGAGAGCTCTGCCCCAGTTCCGTGATGTCAGTTTGGAGGAGGTTTTGGCCCTGCAAGGCAGCCAGGGTCCCTGTTGGTGGCAGCTTTGGGTCTACTTGAGGAATCTTGATCCATACGGAATTTCACGTGGCGTCCGGGAGCACAGTGCCTTAGGGCTGGGACACAAAGGGTGTCCCTTTTCTCTGAGAAAGGGAACTCTGCCCCCCACTTTCTTGATGTCAGTTTGGAGGAGGGTTTTGGCCCTTCAAGGGCAGCCAGGGTCCTTGTCGGTGGCAGCTTGGGTCTGCAGGAATCTTAATCCATCGCGAATTTCAGCATGCGGCTGTCAACTCCCAGATATGTAGCCCGATGCAAACAATGGTGGCATTTCCATGTGAAAACTCAGTCCCCAGATGCATGATGCCAGTTTTTTAGGAGGCATTTAGCCTACAATTGCAGCCAGAGTTCTAGCTGATGGCAGCTTGGGTCTGGGAAGGATCTTGATCCATGTGGCATTTCAGGTGGCGTCCAGTTGTTGCCTTTCCCCAGCCTGGAAAAGAAACTCCAGATCATTTTAGCAAGGTAATATAAAAGGGATCTCTTTATTTGGGTCTTCAGGAGCAGTTATGGAAGGTGTCCATAAAGCCCAGCCCCTCCAGGTGAGTACATATTTATAGCTTTTTAGAAATTTACTTGTAATTAAGAGCACCAATAAGGAGAACAAGTGGCGATTCAATTTCCCCTCAGGTCCAGCCCCTTCCCTGGAGCCCCCCTCTCAGCACTGGCTGCACTCTGCTTATGAAAATGTACCTCAGAGTTGTTCTCGGCCTTGGTTCCCAGGAAGAACTGAGATAGGACAGGGCCTTGCAACCCCCTGGGGCTTGGAGCTCTGGAATTTGTTTTGTCTTTCTGCTTAGGGAAAGGCTATGGAAAGGTACTGGAAAAACTAGCTAGTAATATAGTAGGCTACAGAGCCACAAACATATGGGCAGAGAGTACAGAGAACATATAAAAGAAAAAAGGCAGAAACCAAACGGCATCACCGGGAGCAGAGTGCCTTAGGGCCGGGACACAAAAAGTGTCCCTTTACTCTGAGAAAGAGAACTCTGCCCCCCAGTTTCTTGATGTCAGTTTGGAGGAGGGTTTTGGCCCTGCAAGGGAAGCCAGAGGTCTGTTGGTGGCAGCTTGGGTCTGCGAGGAATCTTAATCCATGCGGAATTTCAGCATGCGGCTGTCAACTCCCAGATATGTGGCCTTCGATTCAAACAAGGGCGCTTTTCCATGTGAAAGAAAACTCAGTCCCCCAGATGCATGATGCCAGTTTTTAGGAGGCATTTAGCCCTACAATTGCAGCCAGAGTTCTAGTTGATGGCAGCTTGGGTCTGGGAAGGATCTTGATCATGCGGCATTTCAGGTGGCGTCCGGGAGCACAGTGCCTTAGGGCTGGGACACAAAAAGTGTCCCTTTTCTCTGAGAAAGAGAACTCTGCCCCCCACTTTCTTGATGTCAGTTTGGAGGAGGGTTTTGGCCCTGCAAGGGCAGCCAGGGTCCTTGTCGGTGGCAGCTTGTGTCTGTGGGGGATCTTGCTCCATGCGGAATTTGAAGAGGCGGCAGTCGACTCCCAGACATGGGGCCTACGATACAAATGAAGGCACTTTTCCACGTGAAAGAAACTTGGAAGCTAGATTCTTGATGTCGGTTTGGTGGAGGTTTTGGCCTACAAATGCAACAGAGTCCTGGTTGGTGGCATCTTAAGTCAGACAATCTTCATCCATGCAATTTCAGGTGGTCGGGGCAGAGTGCCTTAGGGCGGGACACAAAAGTGTCTATTTTCTCTGAGAAGATAGCTCTGCCCCCCAGTTTCTTGATGTCAGTTTGGAGGAGGGTTTTGGCCCTGCAAGGGCAGCCAGTGTGCTAGTCGATGGCAGCTTGGGTCTACGAGGGATCTTGCTCCATGCAGAATTTGAAGAGGCGGCCGTCGACTCCCAGACATGGGGCCTACGATACAAATGATGGCACTTTTCCACGTGAAAGAAAACTTAGGCCCCCAGATTCATGATGTCGGTTTGGTGGAGGGTTTTGGCCTACAAATGCAACCAGAGTCCTGGTTGATGGCATCTTGCGTCAGCGAATAATCTTGATCCATACGGAATTTCAGGTGGCGTCCAGGAGCAGAGTGCCTTAGGGCAGGACACAAAAAGTGTCCCTTTTCTCTGAGAACGAGAACTCCTTTAGTTTCGTGATGTCAGTTTGGAGGAGGGTTTTGGCCTACAGGGGTAGCCAGGAGTCCCTATCGGTAGCAGCTTGGGTCTCACGGGAATCTTGATCCACATGCGAGATTTGAGAGGCACTTGGCAGGGAGAACAGTGCCTTAGTGCCGGGACACAAAAAGTGTCCCTTTTCTCTCTGAAAGAGAACTCTGCCCCCCACTTTCTTGATGTCAGTTTGGAGGAGGGTTTTGGCCCTGCAAGGGCAGCCAGGGTCCTTCTCGGTGGCAGCTTGGGTCTGCAGGGAATCTTAATCTGTGCGGAATTTCCGCAAGCGGCTTTCAACTCCCAGACATGGGGCCTTCGATACAAACAATGGCGCTTTTCCATGTGAAAGAAAACTTAGTCCCCCAGATGCATGATGCCAGTTTTAGGAGGCATTTAGCCCTACAATTGCAGCCAGAGTTCTAGCTGATGGCAGCTTGGGTCTGGGAAGGATCTTGATCCATGCGGCATTTCAGGTGGCGTCCGGTGTTGCCTTTTCCCCCAGCCTGGAAAAGAAACTCGAGATCATTTTAACAAGGAGGTAATATAAAAGGGGATCTTTATTTTGAAGGTCTTCAGGAGCAGTTATGGAAAGGTGTCCATAAAAGCCCAGCCCCTCCAGGAGTGAGTACATATTTATAGCTTTTTGGAAATTAGCATAATTAAGAGCACCAATAAGGAGAACAAGTGGCGATTCAATTCCCCCTCAGGTCCAGCCCCTTCCCTGGAGCCCCCCTCTCAGCACTGGCTGCACTCTACTTATGAAAATGTACCTCAGAGTTGTTCTCGGCCTTGGTTCCCAGGAAGAACTGAGATAGGACAGGGCCTTGCAACCCCCTGGGGCTTGGAGCTCTGGAATTTGTTTTGTCTTTCTGCTTAGGGAAAGGCTATGGAAAGGTACTGGAAAAACTAGCTATTAATATGGTAGGCTACAGAGCCACAAAAATATGTGCAGAGAGTACAGAGAACATATAAAAGAAAAAAGGCAGAAACCAAACGGCATCATTCCCCCCTTTTTTAGAGACTAACAAGACTCTGTCTTGTCTAGTCTCTACTCTACATTCAACCATACCTCTGGTTTATACAACTGGCTATCCCACTAGTTGTTACACAGATGCCAATTATAACTACAGTTACTATGAACATTTCTTTTATCTAGGTTCAGTTTGGTAACCATGAGTGAGTGTACTGAGATATTCAAGGTTCAGTAGCTCTTTTTGAGTTACTTGGTGTAGAATTTGAGTTTGCTTTTCCAAATTTCAACCAAATTTCTAAAAATTTTTCATTCAGATTTTATAAGAACAACAACTAGTGTTAATGATTTTGTGGCTGGTAGAATTAGAGCTATTTTGTTTGTCAGCAGCCTTTAATATGATTAAACATTACATTTGGAATCACAGCTCCATGGGCACAGGCCCAATCTTTATCTTGGGGCAAAACTTACCAGGCCAGATTCTCAACTTTGACAAGTTGTCCTTATGAAGAGCTTTTGGATACATTTTGGACTAGAGTTACATACAAATTTTAGGACCAAATTTGAATCACGGTTACCAACTGTACAGATAAGAGGTACAAAAGAACAGTTTAAATCATATCATCTCAATTTGTATCAGTCTCTGTTTTCTGGCTGTCTATGGAGCAGACGTCTTCTTAACTCTGGAGCAGTGAATTCAAGGCTCTCTGCCAGCAGCTTTGGATTTGGTGAGGTTAGTCAGGAATTGGAATGACTCTTTTTACTTAGCTCGTAAGATTACTGTCCCTTCATTCAACATAGACTCAGTCTCTAGGCTTGAATAGTTGCTAGTCTTCCTCCCTTCTAGATGACTTTGCTCAGTTCTAGATCTTTCATTGATATAATCAGTTCAGCTTTTTGTGATGGCACATTTGATGGTAACACTTTTCTCATGGTTACCTGGTTCGTGGTTGTTACTGCATAACCTGTCTTTTGTTTGCCATCTCACATGAAGCTGCTCTCATCTGCATACAGCTCCCAGGCTGGCACATCTTTCAGGTCTGCTCTGCTGGAATAGGCTTCTTCCATGGTCTGCAAACAGTCAGACTTAAATACATTATCAGTTAGTGCTGGGAACAGACATACTAGGATTGACAGCAAACGTTTTCAGAATAACATTGTCCAGTTTCAGTAGCATGGCATAGGGTCCATGTCTTCTATGTTCACAGAACAAACTTACAGTGGGTTGCATGCAACTGTTGGATGTATCAATTCTTGGCTGCTGGTTGGATGCAGCAATTTTCAGTTGCTGACTGCCCTAGTTCTCCAGTTTCAGGATTATTTTACATAATAGTAAAGAGTCCCTGGTCTTTTTTACTCACAAGGATACAGGAGAAGGTCTT
>JAVTVJ010006995.1:0-14468 GCA_034509425.1 Eopsaltria australis
ATCTTGATCCATACGGAATTTCAGGTGGCGTCCGGGAGCAGAGTGCCTTAGGGCCGGGACACAAAATTGTCCTTTTCTCTGAGAAAGAGAGCTCTGCCCCCCAGTTTCTTGATGTCAGTTTGGAGGAGGTTTTGGCCCTGCAAGGGCAGCCAGGGTCCCTGTCGGTGGAAGCTTGGGTCTGAGAGGAATCTTGATCCATTCGGAATTTTGGGAGGCAGCAGGAGCACAGTGCCTTAGGGCGGGACACAAAAGTGTCCCTTTCTCTGAGAAGAACTCTGGCCCCCAGTTTCTTGATGTCAGTTTGGAGGAGGGTTTTGGCCCTGCAAGGGAAGCCAGGGTCCTTGTCGATGGAACCTTGGGTCTGTAGGGGATCTTGCTCCATGCGGAATTTGAAGAGGCGGCAGTCGACTCCCAGACAGGGGGCCTACGATACAAATGATGGCACTTTTCCACGTGAAAGAAAACTTAGGCCCCCAGATTCATGATATTGGTTGTGTGGGGGGTTTTAGCCTTACAAATGCAACCAGAGTCTGGTTGATGGCAGCTTGCGTCAGCGAATAATAAGTGATCATAGGAATTTCAAGTGGCGTCCGGAGCACAGTGCCTTAGGGCGGGACACAAAAAGTGTCCCTTTTCTCGAGAGAACTCTGCCCCAGTTTCTTGATGTCAGTTTGGAGGAGGTTTTGGCCTGCAAGGAGCAGCCAAGTCCTTATGGGGTGGCAACTTGGGTCTGCGAGGTATCTTGATCCATACGGAATTTCAGGAGGCAGCAGGGAGCACAGTGCCCTAGGGCCGAGAAACAAAAAGTGCCACTTTCCTCTGAGAAAGAGAACTCTGCCCCCCAGTTTCTTGATGTCAGTTTGGAGGAGGGTTTTGGCCCTGCAAGGGCAGCCAGGGTCCTTGTCGGAGGCAGCTTGGGTCTGTGAGGATTCTTGCTCCATGCGGAATTTGAAGAGGCGGCAGTCGACTCCCAGACAGAGGGGCCTACGATACAAATGATGGCACTTTTCCACGTGAAAGGAAACTTAGGCACCCAGATTCATGATGTCCGTTTGGTGGAGGATTTTAGCCCTACAAATGCAACCAGAGTCCTGGTTGATGGCAGCTTGCGTCAGCGGAATAATCTTGATTCATACGGAAATTCAGGTGGCGTCCGGGGCAGAGTGCCTTAGGGCCACGACAAAAAAACTGTCCTTTTCTCTGAGAAAGAGAGCTCTGCCCCCCAGTTTCTTGATGTCAGTTTGGAGGAGGGTTTTGGCCTGCAAGGGCAGCCAGGGTCCTTCTTGGTGGCAGCTTGGGTCTGCGAGGAATCTTAATCCATGCGGAATTTCAGCATGCGGCTGTCAACTCCCAGATCTGTGGCCTTCTATGCAAACAATGGCGTATTTCCATGTGAAAGAAAACTCAGTCCCCCAGATACACGATGCCAGTTTTTAGGCGGCATTTAGCCCTACAATTGCAGCCAGAGTTCTAGTTGATGGCAGCTTGGGTCTGGGAAGTATCTTGATCCATGCGGCATTTCAGGTGGCGTCCGGGATCAGAGTGCCTTAGGGCTGGGACAAGAAAAGTGTCCCTTTTCTCTGAGAAAGAGAACTCTGCCCCCCAGTTTCTTGATGTCAGTTTGGAGGAGGGTTTTGGCCCTGCAAGGGCAGCCAGGGTCCTTGTCGGTGGCAGCTTGGGTCTGTGAGGGATCTAACTCCATGCGGAATTTTAAGAGACGGCAGTTGATTCCCAGACATGGGGCCTACGATACAAATGATGGCACTTATCCACGTGAAAGAAAACTTAGGCCCCCAGATTCATGATGTCGGTTTGGTGGAGGGTTTTGGCCTAACAAATGCAACAGAGTCTGGTTGAATGGATGCTTGCGTCAGCGAATAATCTGACAACGGAAATTTCAGGTGGCGTCGCGCTGAGCAGAGTGCCTTAGGGCCAGGACAACAAAAGTGTCTCTCTCTGAGAGAGAACTCTGCATCCAGTTTTCTTGATGTCAGTTTGGAGGAGGGTTTTGGCCCGCAAGGGCAAATGAGGGTCTCTTGTTGGTGGTAGCTTGGGTCTGCGAGGAATCTTGATACATGAGAAATTTCAGCAGGCAGCAGGGAGAACAGTGCCTTAGGGCCAGGACAACAAAAGTGTCCCTTTTCTCTGAGAAAGAGAACTCTGCCCCCCACTTTCTTGATGTCAGTTTGGAGGAGGGTTTTGGCCCTGCAAGGGCAGCCAGGGTCATTCTTGGTGGCAGCTTGGGTCTGCGAGGAATCTTGATCCATACGGAATATCAGCATGCGGCTGTCACTCCCAGATCATGTGGCCTTCGATCAAACAATGGCGCTTTTTCCATGTGAAAGAAAACTCAGTCGCAGATGCCATGATGCCATTTTCAGTTTTTAGGCGGCATTTAGCCTACAATTTTGCAGCCAGAGTTCTAGTTGATGGGCAGCTTGGTCTGGAAGGATCTTGATCCATTGCGGCATTTCAGGTGGCCGTCCGGTGTTGCCTTTTCCCCCAGCCTGGAAAAGAAACTCGAGATCATTTTAGCAAGGAGGTAATATAAAAGGGGATCTTTATTTTGAAGGTCTTCAGGGGCAGTTATGGAAAGGTGTCCATAAAAGCCCAGCCCCTCCAGGGGTGAGTACATATTTATAGCTTTTAGGAAATTAGCATAATTGATTAAGAGCACCAATAAGGAGAACATGTGGCGATTCAATTCCCCCTCAGGTCCAGCCACTTCCCTGGAGCCCCCCTCTCAGCACTGGCTGCACTCTGCTTATGAATGTTACTCAGAGTTGTTCTCGGCCTTGGTTCCGCAGGAAAGAACTGAGATAGGACAGGGGGGTGCTTGAAACCCCCTGGGGCTTGGAGCTCTGGAATTTGTTTTGTCTTTCTGCTTAGGGAAAGGCTATGGAAAGGTACTTGAAAAACTAGCTATTAATATAGTAGGATACAGAGCCACAAAAATATGGGCAGAGAGTACAGAGAACATATAAAAGAAAAAAGGCAGAAACCAAACGGCATCATTCCCCCCTTTTTTAGAGACTAACAAGACTCTGTCTTGTCTAGTCTCTACTCTGCATTCAACCATACCTCTGGTTTATCCAACTGGCTATCCCACTAGTTGTTACACAGATGCTAATTATAACTACAGTTACTATGAACATTTCTTTTATCTAGGTTCAGTTTGGTAACCATGAAGTGAGTGTACTGAAGTTATTCAAGGTTCAGTAAGCTCTTTTGAGAGTTACTTGGTGTAGAATTTGAGTTTGCTTTCAAATTTCAACCAAATTTCTAAAAAAAATTTTCATTCAGATTTGCATAAGAACAACAACTAGTGTTAATGATTTTGGGGCTAGTAGGAAATTAAGAGCTATTTTGTTTTGTCAACAGCCTTTAATATGATTAAACATTACATTTGGAATCACAGCTCCATGGGCACAGGCCCAATCTTTATCTTGGGGCAAAACTTACCAGGCCAGAATCTCAACTTTGACAAGTTGTCCTTATGAAGAGCTTTTGGATACATTTTGGACTAGAGTTACATGGCAAATTTTAGGACCAAATTTGAATCACGGTTACCAACTGTACAGATAAGAGGTACAAAAGAACAGTTTAAATCATATCATCTCAATTTGTATCAGTCTCTGTTTTCTGGCTGTCTATGGAGAAGACGTCTTCTTAACTCTGGAGCAGTGAATTCAAGGCTCTCTGCCAGCAGCTTTGGATTTGGTGAGGGTAGTCAGGACTTGGAATGACTCTTTTTACTTAGCTCGTAATATTACTGTCCCTTCATTCAACATAGACTCAGTCTCTAGGCTTGAATAGTTGCTAGTCTTCCTTCCTTCTAGATGACTTTGCTCAGTTCTAGATCTTTCATTGATTTAATCAGTTCAGCTTTTTGTGATGGTACATTTGATGGTAACACTTTTCTCATGGTTACCTGGTTCGTGGTTGTTACTGCATAACCTGTCTTTTGTTTGCCATCTCGCATGAAGCTGCTCTCATCTGCATACAGCTCCCAGGCTGGCACAATCTTTCAGGTCTGCTCTGCTGGAATAGGCTTCTCATGGTCTGTGCAAAGTCCAGACTTAAATTATCATTAACAGTTTAGTGCTGGAAAACAGACATATAGGATGACAGCAAACGTTTTCAGATAACATTATCCAGTTTCAGTAGCATGGCATAGGGTCCATGTCTTCTATGTTCACAGAACAAACTTACAGTGGGTTGCATGCAACTGTTGGATGTATCAATTCTTGGCTGCTGGTTGGATGCAGCAATTTTCAGTTGCTGACTGCGCTAGTTCTCCAGTTTCAGGATTATTTTACATAATAGTAAAGAGTCCTTGGTCTTTTTTACTCACAAGGATACAGGGAGAAGGTCTTTTACAAATTTAACTCAGTAAACCATTCTAAGATATTTGTTAACACAGGACTCTGCTTACTTATAGCATGGTTTAAGGGAGCCTAAAAACGGCTTCTTGTTCTTTGGGCTCGGTGTTTCCCTTTTGAGTGCTTACCAGAGCAGACAAAGAGCGCTCGCTGCCCTCGCACGGCCGGGGACGGGCGCGGCATGCGGGCACCCACGCCCAGGGGCACCCCCGGCTCGCCCGCGCTCGGCCCGTGCTGCTGCTCACAGCGGCTCTCGGGTGTCCTTAAAACAAGCTCGTTACTGTGGAAAGTGCGATAGGGCCGTTCCTGCTCTTAGATCTCACACTCCGGCCCGCTCTGGGCCGGTGCGGGCGGGGCCCAGGAGCAGCGAGTGAGCCGGGCCGTGGCCGCGCAGCGGCGGCCCCGCCTCCGCCAGAGCAGGGCCGAAGCAGCGCAGCGGCAGCCCCGTCCCGGTTCGCTTCCTGGGACCGCTCCCCCGCGCATCCCCCGGCCGTGACCAGGGCAATGGCAGAAATCACCTCCGCCCCTCTCAGAGCGGCTGGTGCCCCGCTTCTGTCACGGGGGAGTGACCGCCCTGCTCGCGGAGCCGTCCCGGAAGTCCGGGAGTCGCCCTTGCCTTAAAATCTTGGAAAAACTTTTGAAAGGAACATAAGAAAATGGGGGCTTCTCCCCTTCCTTCAATGGTGCGAACGAGCTTTCTCGCCGTTCCACAAAACTGCTGGAAGCGAGGATCCTCCCTCGCCTCCCACTAAGGAGCAGGCTGACACCCACCTCCAACAGACCTGTAGGAAGCAGGATTCTCACTCGCCTCCCACAAGGACAGGCTGGCACCCAGCCGCTCCAAAAACTGTAGAAGTGGGAATCTCTCCCCAGCCTCCACCAAGGAGCAGGCTGGACACCCAGCCGCTCCACAAACCTGTAGGAAGCGGGGCCCATCCCCCACCTCCTACCAAGAAGCAGACCAGGCCTCCCCCGGCCGCTCCATGCCCAGATGTTTCCAGGCCAGCTTTCAATTCAAAACTCGCATGTGCTAAACATGAAATAAACTTTCGCACTGTGATTTGCTTTTCTCTACCAGTGAACAATCTCAGCCGAGATCACACACCCGCCTCCTCCCCACCAGCCGATCTCTGGGCAGGTTGGAAAATCGGCAACAGGAAAAACTTGGAGAAATGATTTCAAAAGCAAATTTTCTCACCACCACGCCAGGTTGTCCTGGGATCGCTAACAATTACTGACTTAAAACAGATACACAATACATAAACAATACACACACATACAAACTACACACTACACAACAAAAAGAACCACCTTTATACTACCTCCTGTGGATCTTGGAACCATGGTGTCTCGACCTCAGGCCCGTGGCAGGGAATTCTTTAGATTGCTGTCAGAAAGGAATTCCTTGCAGGATGTTTTCGGTCCAGAGGAAGGGTACCAGGTTCTCGTGTCCCTTCTGGGTGTGCCAAATAACTGTTGCCTTTTCCCCCAGCCTGGAAAAGAAACTCGAATCATTTTAGCAAGGAGGTAATATAAAAGGGATCTTTATTTTGAAGGTCTTCAGGAGCAGTTATGGAAAGGTGTCCATAAAAGCCCAGCCCCTCCAGGGGTGAGTACATATTTATAGCTTTTAGGAAATTAGCATAATTGATTAAGAGCACCAATAAGGAGAACAAGTGGCGATTCATTTCCCCCTCAGGTCCAGCCCCTTCCCTGGAGCCCCCCTCTCAGCACTGGCTGCACTCTGCTTATGAAAATGTACCTCAGAGTTGTTCTCGGCCTGGTTTCCCAGGAAGAACTGAGATAGGACAGGGCCTTGCAACCCCCTGGGGCTTGGAGCTCTGGAATTTGTTTTGTCTTTCTGCTTAGGGAAAGGCTATGGAAAGGTACTGGAAAAAATAGCTATTAATATAGTAGGCTACAGATCCACAAAAATATGGGCAGAGAGTACAGAGAACATATAAAGAGAAAAGCAGAAACCAAACGGCATCACCGGGCACAGTGCCTTGGGCCGGGACACAAAAAGTGTCCCTTTTCTCTGAGAAAGAGAACTCTGCCCCCCAGTTTCTTGATGTCAGTGTGGAGGAGGGTTTTGCCCCTGCAAAGGCAGCCAGGGTCCTTGTCGGTGGCAGCTTGGGTCTGTGAGGGATCTTGCTCCATGCGGCATTTGAAGAGGCGGCAGTCGACTCCCAGACAGGGGGCCTACGATACAAATGATGGCACTTTTCCACGTGAAAGAAAACTTAGGCCCCCAGATTCATGATATTGGTTGTGTGGGGGGTTTTAGCCTTACAAATGCAACCAGAGTCTGGTTGATGGCAGCTTGCGTCAGCGAATAATCTTGATCCTACGATTTCAGGTGGCGTCCAGGAGCAAGAGTGCCTTAGGGCCAGACACAAAAAGTGTCCCTTTTCTCTGAGAAAGAACTCTCCCCAGTTTCTGGATGTCGTTTGGAGGAGTTTTGGCCCTGCAAGGCAGCCAGGCCCTTGTGTGGCACCTTGGTCTGGGAATCTTAATTTGTGCGGAATTTCAGCATGAGGCTGTCAACTCCCAGATATGTGGCCTTCGATGCAAACAATGGCGCATTTCCGTGTGAAGAAAAACTCAGTCCCCCAGATGCATGATGCCAGTTTTTAGGAGGCATTTAGCCCTACAATTGCAGCCAGAGTTCTACCTGATGGCAGCTTGGGTCTGGGAAGGATCTTGATCCATGCGGCATTTCAGGTGGCGTCCGGTGTTGCCTTTTCCCCCAGCCTGGAAAAGAAACTCGAAATCATTTTAGCAAGGAGGTAATATAAAAGGGGATCTTTATTTTGAAGGTCTTCAGGAGCAGTTATGGAAAGGTGTCCATAAAAGCCCAGCCCCTCCAGGGGTGAGTACATATTTATAGCTTTTAGGAAATTAGCATAATTGATAAGAGCACCAATAAGGAGAACAAGTGGCGATTTCAATTCCCCTCAGTCCAGCCCCTTCCCTGACCCCCCTTCAGCACTGCTGCACTGCTGCTTATGAAATGTACCTCAGAGTTTGTTTCTCGCCTTGGTTCCCAGAAGAACTAGATAGGACAGGGCCTTGCAAACCCCTGGGGCTTGGAGCTCTGGAATTTGTTTTGTCGTTTCTGCTTAGGGAAAGGCCTATGAAAGGACTGAAAAACTAGCTATTAATATAGTAGCTACAGAGCCACAAAATATGGGCAGAGACTACAGGAACATATAAAAGAAAAAAGGCAGAACCAAACGCCTCATTCCCCCCTTTTTAAGACTACAAGACTCTGTCTTGTCTAGTCTCTACTCTGCATTCAACCATACCTCTGGTTTATACAAACTGGCTATCCCACTAGTTGTTACACAGATGCTAATTATAACTACAGTTACTATGAACATTTCTTTTATCTAGGTTCAGTTTGGTAACCATGAAGTGAGTGTACTGAAGATATTCAAGGTTCAGTAAGCTCTTTTGAGAGTTACTTTGTGTAGAATTTGAGTTTGCTTTCAAATTTCAACCAAATTTCTAAAAAAATTTTTCATTCAGATTGGCATAAGAACAACAACTAGTGTTAATGAATTTGTGGCTAGTAGGAAATTAAGAGCTATTTTGTTTTGTCAACAGCCTTTAATATGATTAAACATTACATTTGGAATCACAGCTCCATGGGCACAGGCCCAATCTTAATCTTGGGGCAAAACTTACCAGGCCAGATTCTCAACTTTGACAAGTTGTCCTTATGAAGAGCTTTTGGATACATTTTGGACTAGAGTTACATGCAAATTTTAGGACCAAATGTGAATCACGGTTACCAACTGTACAGATAAGAGGTACAAAAGAACAGTTTAAATCATATCATCTCAATTTGTATCAGTCTCTGTTTTCTGGCTGTCTATGGAGCAGACGTCTTCTTAACTCTGGAGCAGTGAATTCAAGGCTCTCTGCAAGCAGCTTTGGATTTTGTGAGGGTAGTCAGGACTTGGAATGACTCTTTTTACTTAGCTCGTTAGATTACTGTCCCTTCATTCAACATAGACTCAGTCTCTAGGCTTGAATAGTTGCTAGTCTTCCTTCCTTCTAGATGACTTTGCTCAGTTCTAGATCTTTCATTGATATAATCAGTTCAGCTTTTTGTGATGGTACAATTGATGGTAACACTTTTCTCATGGTTACCTGGTTCGTGGTTGTTACTGCATAACCTGTCTTTTGTTTGCCATCTCGCATGAAGCTGCTCTCATCTGCATACAGCTCCCAGGCTGGCACATCTTTCAGGTCTGCTCTGCTGGAATAGGCTTCTTCCATGGTCTGCAAACAGTCAGACTTAAATACATTATCAGTTAGTGCTGGGAACAGACATACTAGGACTGACAGCAAACGTTTTCAGAATAACATTATCCAGTTTCAGTAGCATGGCATAGGGTCCATGTCTTCTATGTTCACAGAACAAACTTACAGTGGGTTGCATGCAACTGTTGGATGTATCAATTCTTGGCTGCTGGTTGGATGCAGGATGTATTCAATTCTTGGCTGCTGGTTGGATGCAGCAATTTTCAGTGCTGACTGCCTAGTTCTCCAGTTTCAGGATTATTTTACAAATAGTAAAGAAGTCCTTGGTCTTTTTTACTCACAAGGATACAGGAGAAGGTCTTTTACAAATTTAACTCAGAAACCATTTCTAAGATATTGTTAACACAGACTCTGCTACATGCATAGTTTAAGGAGCCTAAAAACGGCTTCTTGTTAACTTTGGCTCGGTGTTCCCTTTGAGTGCTACAGAGCAGACCAAAGAAAAGCGCTCGCTGGCCCTCGCACGCGACGGGCGCGGCATGCGGGCACCCCCGCCCAGGGGCACCCCCGGCTCGCCCGCGCTCGGCCCGTGCTGCTGCTCACAGCGGCTCTCGGGTGTCCTTAAAACAAGCTCGTAACTGTGGAAAGTGCGATAGGGCCGTTCCTGCTCTTAGATCTCACACTCCCGGCCCGCTCTGGGCCGGTGCGGGCGGGGCCCAGTAGCAGCGAGTGAGCCGGGCCGTGGCCGCGCAGCGGCGGCCCCGCCTCCGCCAGAGCAGGGCCGAAGCAGCGCAGCGGCAGCCCCGGTCCCGGTTCGCTTCCTGGGACCGCTCCCCCGCGCATTCCCCGGCCGTGACCAGGGCAATGGCAGGAATCACCTCCGCCCCTCTCAGAGCGGCTGGTGCCCCGCTTCTGTCACGGGGGAGTGACCGCCCTGCTCGCGGAGCCGTCCCGGAAGTCCGGGAGTCGCCCTTGCCTTAAAATCTTGGAAAAACTTTTTACAGATGGAACATAGAAAGGGGGGGCTTCTCCCCCTTCCCTTACAATGTGCGAACCAGCTTTCTCGCGTTCCACAAACTGCTGGGAAGCGAGGATCTCTCCCCTCGCCTCCCACTAAGAGGCAGGTGGACACCCAGCCTCTCCACAGACCTGGGGAGAAGTGGAATCTCTCCCCAGCTTCCCACCAAGAGCAGGCTGGCACCCAGCCCTCCACAAACCTTAGGAAGGGGAATCTCTCCCAGCCTCCACCAAGAGCAGGCTGGACACCCAGCCGCTCCACAAACTGTAGGGAAGTGGAATCTCTCCCCAGCCTCCCACCAAGAGCAGCGGACACCAGCCGCTCCACAAACCTAGGAACGGGCCCATCCCCCACCTCCAACCAAGAAGCAGACCAGGCTTCCCCCGGCCGCTCCATGCCCAGATGTCTCCAGGCCAGCTTTCAATTCAAAACTCGCATGTGCTAAACATGAAATAAACTTTCGCACTGTGATTTGCTTTTCTCTACCAGTGAACAATCTCAGCCGAGATCCCACACCCGCCTCCTCCCCACCAGCCGATCTCTGGGGCAGGTTGGAAAATCGGCAACAGGAAAAACTTGGAGAAATGATTTCAAAAGCAAATTTTCTCACCACCACGCCAGGTTGTCCTGGGATCGCTAACAATTACTGACTTTAAACGATACACATACATAAACAATACACAGCAATACAAACTACACACTCACAACAAAAAGAACCACTCTTTAACTACCTCCTGTGGATCTGGAACCATGTGGCTCGACCTCAGGCCCGTGCAGGAATTCTTAGGATGCTTCAGAAAGAATCCTCTGCAGGATGTTTCGTCCAGGGAAGGTACCAGTCTCGTGTCCCTTCTGGGTGGGCCAATAAACTGTGCCTTTTCCCCCAGCCTGGGAAAGAACCAGATCATTTTAGCAAGGACGTAATATAAAAGGATCTTTATTTTGAAGGTCTCAGGAGCAGTTATGGAAAGGTTTGTCATAAAAGCCCAGCCCCTCCAGGGGGAGTACATATGTATAGCTTTTAGGAATTCAAATGTGATTAAGAGCACAATAAGGAGAACAAGGGCGATTTCAAATTCCCCCTCAGGTCCAGCCCCTTCCCGAGCCCCCCACTCTCAGCACTGCTGCACTCTGCTTATGAAAATGTACCTCAGAGTTGTTCTCGGCCTTGGTTTCCAGGAAGAACTGAGATAGGACAGGGCCTTGCAACCCCCTGGGGCTTGGAGCTCTGGAATTTGTTTTGTCTTTCTGCTTAGGGAAAGGCTATGGAAAGGTACTGGAAAAACTAGCTATTAATATAGTAGGCTACAGAGCCACCAAAAATATGTGCAGAGAGTACAGAGAACATATAAAAGAAAAAAGGCAGAAAACAAACGGCATCACCGGGAGCAGAGTGCCTTAGGGCCGGGACACAAAAAGTGTCCCTTTTCTCTGAGAAAGAGAACTCTGCCCCCCAGTTTCTTGATGTCAGTTTGGAGGAGGGTTTTGGCCCTACCAGGGCAGCCAGGGTCCCTGTCGGTGGCAGCTTGGGTCTGCGAGGAATCTTAATCCATGCGGGATTTCAGCATGCGGCTGTCAACTCCCAGATATGTGGCCTTCGATGCAAACAATGGCGCATTTCCATGTGAAAGAAATCTCAGTCCCCCAGATGCATATGCCAGTTTTTAGAGCATTTGCCTACAATTGCAGCCAGAGTTCTAGCTGATGCAGCTGGTTCTGAAGGATCTGATCCATGACCGGCATTTCAGGTGGTGTCCGGAGCAGAGTGCCTAGGGCGGGACACAAAAAGTGTCCTTTTCTCGATAAAAATAGCTCTGCCCCCTTGCTGATGTCAGTTTGGAGGAGGGTTTTTGGCCCTGCAAGGGCAGCCAGGGTCCTAGTCGGTGGCAGCTTGGGTCTGTGAGGGATCTTGCTCCATGCGGAATTTGAAGAGGCGGCAGTCGACTCCCTGACAGGGGGCCTACGATACATATGATGGCACTTTTCACATGAAAGAAAATTTAGACCCCCAGATTCATGATGTCGGTTTGGTGGAGGGTTTTAGCCCTACAAATGCAACCAGAGTCCTGGTTGATGGCAGCTTGCGTCAGCGAAAAATCTGATCCATACGGAAATTCAGGTGGCGTCCGGGAGCACAGTGCCTTAGGGCCGGGACACAAAAAGTGTCCTATTCTCTGAGAAAGAGAGCTATGCCCCCCAGTTTCTTGATGTCAGTTTGGAGGAGGGTTTTGGCCCTGCAAGGGCAGCCAGGGTCCTTCTTGGTGGCAGCTTGGGTCTGCGAGGAATCTTAATCCATGCGGAATTTCAGCATGACGCAGACAACTCCCAGATATGTGGCCTTCGATGCAAACAATGCGCATTTCCACGTGAAAGAAAACTCAGTCCCCCAGAGCATGGATGCGTTTTGAGGAGGCATTACCCTACAATTGCAGCAGATTCTACCTGATGCAGCTGGTCTGGAAGGATTTATCCATGCGGCATTCGGTGGCGTCCGGTGTTGCCTTTTCCCCCAGCTGGAAAGAAACTCGAGATCATTTAGCAAGGAGGTATATAAAAGGGGATCTTTATTTTGAAGGTCTTCAGGAGCAGTTATGGAAAGGTGTCCATAAAACCCAGCCCCTCCAGGGGTGAGTACATATTTATAGCTTTTAGGAAATTAGCATAATTAAGAGCACCAATAAGGAGAACAAGTGGCGATTCAATTCCCCCTCAGGTCCAGCCCCTTCCCTGGAGCCCCCCTCTCAGCACTGGCTGCACTCTGCTTATGAAAATGTACCTCAGAGTTGTTTTCGGCCTTGGTTCCCAGGAAGAACTGCGATAGGACAGGGCCTTGCAACCCCCTGGGGCTTGGAGCTCTGGAATTTGTTTTGTCTTTCTGCTTAGGGAAAGGCTATGGAAAGGTACTGGAAAAACTAGCTATTAATATAGTAGGCTACAGAGCCACAAAAATATGGGCAGAGAGTACAGAGAACATATAAAGAAAAAAGGCAGAAACCAAACGGCATCATTCCCCCCTTTTTTAGAGACTAACAAGACTCTGTCTTGTCTAGTCTCTACTCTGCATTCAACCATACCTCTGGTTTATACAAACTGGCTATCCCACTAGTTGTTACACAGATGCTAATTATAACTACAGTTACTATGAACATTTCTTTTATCTAGGTTCAGTTTGGTAACCATGAAGTGAGTGTACTGAAGATATTCAAGGTTCAGTAAGCTCTTTTGAGAGTTACTTGGTGTAGAAATTGAGTTTGCTTTCAAATTTCAACCAAATTTCTAAAAAAATTTTTCATTCAGATGTGCATAAGAACAACAACTAGTGTGAATGATTTTGTGGCTAGTAGGAAATTAAGAGCTATTTTGTTTTGTCAACAGCCTTTAATATGATTAAACATTACATTTGGAATCACAGCTCCATGGGCACAGGCCCAATCTTTATCTTGGGGCAAAAACTTACCAGGCCAATTCTCAACTTTACAAGTTGTCCTTATGAAGAGCTTTATACATTTTGGACTAAGAGTTTACATGCAAATTTTAGACCAAAATTTGAATCACGGTTACCAACTGTACAGATAAGAGGTACAAAAGAACAGTTAAATCCATAATCATCCTCAATTGATCAGTCTCGTTTTCTGGCTGTCTATGGAGCAAGTCTTCTTAACTCTGGAGCTGTGAATTCAAGCTCTCTGCCAGCAGCTTTGGATTTGGTGAGGGTAGTCAGGACTTGGAATGACTCTTTTTTACTTAGCTCGTAAGATTACTGTCCCTTCATTCAACATAGACTCAGTCTCTAGGCTTGAATAGTTGCTAGTCTTCCTTCCTTCTAGATGACTTTGCTCAGTTCTAGATCTTTCATTGATATAATCAGTTCAGCTTTTTGTGATGGTAAATTTGATGGTAACACTTTTCTCATGGTTACCTGGTTCGTGGTTGTTACTGCATAACCTGTCTTTTGTTTGCCATCTCGCATGAAGCTGCTCTCATCTGCATACAGCTCCCAGGCTGGCACATCTTTCAGGTCTGCTCTGCTGGAATAGGCTTCTTCCATGGTCTGCAAACAGTCAGACTTAAATAAATTATCAGTTAGTGCTGGGAACAGACATACTAGGATTGACAGCAAACGTTTTCAGAATAACATTATCCAGTTTCAGTAGCATGGCATAGGGTCCATGTCTTCTATGTTCACAGAACAAACTTACAGTGGGTTGCATGCAACTGTTGGATGTATCAATTCTTGGCTGCTGGTTGGATGCAGCAATTTCAGTTGCTGACTGCCCTAGTTCTCCAGTTTCAGGATTATTTTACATAATAGTAAAGAGTCCTTGGTCTTTTTTACTCACAAGGATACAGGAGAAGGTCTTTTACAAATTTAACTCAGTAAACCATTCTAAAATATTTGTTAACACAGGACTCTGCTTACTTATAGCATGGTTTAAGGGAGCCTAAAAACGGCTTCTTGTTCTTTGGGCTCGGTGTTTCCCTTTTGAGTGCTTACCAGAGCAGACAAAGAGCGCTCGCTGCCCTCGCACGGCCGGGGACGGCCGCGGCATGCGGGCACCCCCGCCCAGGGGCACCCCCGGCTCGCCCGCGCTCGGCCCGTGCTGCTGCTCACAGCGGCTCTCGGGTGTCCTTAAAACAAGCTCGTTACTGTGGAAAGTGCGATAGGGCCGTTCCTGCTCTTAGATCTCACACTCCCGGCCCGCGCTGGGCCGGTGCGGGCGGGGCCCAGGAGCAGCGAGTGAGCCGGGCCGTGGCCGCGCAGCGGCGGCCCCGCCTCCGCCAGAGCAGGTCCGAAG
>JAVTVJ010007002.1:0-11046 GCA_034509425.1 Eopsaltria australis
TGTTGCCTTTTCCCCCAGCCTGGAAAAGAAACTCGAGATCATTTTAGCAAGGAGGTAATATAAAGGGGATCTTTATTTTGAAGGTCTTCAGGAGCAGTTATGGAAAGGTGTCCATAAAAGCCCAGCCCCTCCAGGGGTGAGTACATATTTATAGCTTTTGGGAAATTAGCATAATTGATTAAGAGCACCAATAAGGAGAACAAGTGGCGATTCAATTCCCCCTCAGGTCCAGCCCCTTCCCTGGAGCCCCCCTCTCAGCACTGGCTGCACTCTGCTTATGAAAATGTACCTCAGAGTTGTTCTCAGCCTTGGTTCCCAGGAAGAACTGAGATGGGACAGGGCCTTGCAACCCCCTGGGGCTTGGAGCTCTGGAATTTGTTTTGTCTTTCTGCTTAGGGAAAGGCTATGGAAAGGTACTGGAAAAACTAGCTATTAATATAGTAGGCTACAGAGCCACAAAAATATGGGCAGAGAGTACAGAGAACATATAAAGAAAAAAGGCAGAAACCAAACGGCATCATTCCCCCCTTTTTTAGAGACTAACAAGACTCTGTCTTGTCTAGTCTCTACTCTGCATTCAATCATACCTCTGGTTTATACAACTGGCTATCCCACTAGTTTTACACAGATGCTAATTATAACTACAGTTACTATGAACATTTCTTTTATCTAGGTTCAGTTTGGTAACCATGAAGTGAGTGTACTGAAGATATTCAAGGTTCAGTAAGCTCTTTGAGAGTTACTTGGTGTAGAATTTGAGTTTGCTTTCAAATTTCAACCAAATTTCTAAAAAAATTTTTCATTCAGATTTGCATAAGAACAACAACTAGTGTTAATGATTTTGTGGCTAGTAGGAAATAAAGAGCTATTTTGTTTTGTCAACAGCCTTTAATATGATTAAACATTACATTTTGAATCACAGCTCCATGGGCACAGGCCCAATCTTTA
This sequence comes from Eopsaltria australis, assembly GCA_034509425.1. Classification (NCBI taxonomy): domain Eukaryota; kingdom Metazoa; phylum Chordata; class Aves; order Passeriformes; family Petroicidae; genus Eopsaltria; species Eopsaltria australis. Next base: position 949 of record JAVTVJ010007002.1, read on the forward strand.
TCTTGGGGCAAAACTTACCAGGCCAGATTCTCAACTTTGACAAGTTGTCCTTATGAAGAGCTTTTGGATACATTTTGGACTAGAGTTACATGCAAATTTTAGGACCAAATTTGAATCACGTTTACCAACTGTACAGATAAGAGGTACAAAAGAACAGTTTAAATCATATCATCTCAATTTGTATCAGTCTCTGTTTTCTGGCTGTCTATGGAGCAGACGTCTTCTTAACTCTGGAGCAGTGAATTCAGGCTCTCTGCCAGCAGCTTTGGATTTGGTGAGGGTAGTCAGGACTTGGAATGACTCTTTTTACTTAGCTCATAAGATTACTGTCCCTTCATTCAACATAGACTCAGTCTCTAGGCTTGAATAGTTGCTAGTCTTCCTTCCTTCTAGATGACTTTGCTCAGTTCTAGATCTTTCATTGATATAATCAGTTCAGCCTTTTGTGATGGCACATTTGATGGTAACACTTTTCTCATGGTTACCTGGTTCGTGGTTGTTACTGCATAACCTGTCTTTTGTTTGCCATCTCGCATGAAGCTGCTCTCATCTACATACAGCTCCCAGGCTGGCACATCTTTCAGGTCTGCTCTGCTGGAATAGGCTTCTTCCATGGTCTGCAAACAGTCAGACTTAAATACATTATCAGTTAGTGCTGGGAACAGACATACTAGGATTGACAGCAAACGTTTCAGAATAACATTATCCAGTTTCAGTAGCATGGCATAGGGTCCATGTCTTCTATGTTCACAGAACAAACTTACAGTGGGTTGCATGCAACTGTTGGATGTATCAATTCTTGGCTGCTGGTTGGATGCAGCAATTTTCAGTTGCTGACTGCCCTAGTTCTCCAGTTTCAGGATTATTTTACATAATGGTAAAGAGTCCTTGGTCTTTTTTACTCACAAGGATACAGGAGAAGGTCTTTTACAAATTTAACTCAGTAAACCATTCTAAGATATTTGTTAACACAGGACTCTGCTTACTTATAGCATGGTTTAAGGGAGCCTAAAAGCGGCTTCTTGTTCTTTGGGCTCGGTGTTTCCCTTTTGAGTGCTTACCAGAGCAGACAAAGAGCGCTCGCTGCCCTCGCACGGCCGGGGACGGGCGCGGCATGCGGGCACCCCCGCCCAGGGGCACCCCCGGCTCGCCCGCGCGCGGCCCGTGCTGCTGCTCACTGCGGCTCGGGTGTCCTTAAAACAAACTTCGTTACTGTGGAGATGCGATAGGGCCGTTCCACTGCTCTTAGATCCTCCCACGGCCAGCTCTGGGCGTGTGACTGAGGCAGGGCAGCGGTGAGCCGGGCCGTGGCAGCCTGTGGCAGCCCCGCCTCACATGAGCAGGGCGAGCAAAGGCGCGGCAGCCCAGTCCCGGTTGCAGCTTCCTGGGACGCTCCCAAGCATCCCCCGGCCGTGACCAGGGCAATGGCAGGAATCACCTCTCCGCCCTCTCAGGCGGCTGGTGCAGCTTCTGTCCTGCGGAGGGTGACATCCTGCTTTCATGAGCCGTCCGGAAGTCGGTCATTGCCGTCAGGAAAAACTTTCTACAGATGGAACACAGGAAGTGAGGGCTTTTCCCCCTTCCCTTACAATGGTGCGAACCGAGCTTTCTCGGCCGTTCCACAAACCTGTAGGAAGTGGGACTCTCTCCCTCGCCTCCCACCAAGGAGCAGGCTGGACACCCAGCCGCTCCACAAACCTGTAGGAAGCGGGGCCCATCCCCCACCTCCTACCAAGAAGCAGACCAGGCCTCCCCCCGGCCGCTCCATGCCCAGATGTCTCCAGGCCAGCTTTCAATTCAAAACTCGCATGTGCTAAACATGAAATAAACTTTCGCACTGTGATTTGCTTTCTCTACCAGTGAACAATCTCAGCCGAGATCACACACCCGCCTCCTCCCCACCAGCCGATCTCTGGGGCAGGTTGGAAAATCGGCAACAGGAAAAACTTGGAGAAATGATTTCAAAAGCAAATTTTCTCACCACCACGCCAGGTTGTCCTGGGATAGCTAACAATTACTGACTTTAAACAGATACACAATACATAAACAATACACACACATACAAACTACACACTACACAACGAAAAGAACCACCTTTATACTACCTCCTGTGGGATCTTGGAACCATGGTGTCTCGACCTCCGGCCCGTGGCAGGGAATTCTTTAGATTGCTGTCAGAAGGGAATTCCTTGCAGGATGTTTTCGGTCCAGAGGAAGGGTACCAGGTTCTCGTGTCCCTTCTGGGTGTGCCAAATAACTGTTGCCTTTTCCCCCAGCCTGGAAAAGAAACTCGAGATCATTTTAGCAAGGAGGTAATATAAAAGGGGATCTTTATTTTTGAAGGTCTTCAGGAGCAGTTATGGAAAGGTGTCCATAAAAGCCCAGCCCCTCCAGGGGTGAGTACATATTTATAGCTTTTAGGAAATTAGCATAATTGATTAAGAGCACCAATAAGGAGAACAAGTGGCGATTCAATTCCCCCTCAGGTCCAGCCCCTTCCCTGGAGCCCCCCTCTCAGCACTAGCTGCACTCTGCTTATGAAAATGTACCTCAGAGTTGTTCTCGGCCTTGGTTCCCAGGAAGAACTGAGATAGGACAGGGCCTTGCAACCCCCTGGGGCTTGGAGCTCTGGAATTTGTTTTGTCTTTCTGCTTAGGAAAAGGCTATGGAAAGGTACTGGAAAAACTAGCTATTAATATAGTAGGCTACAGAGCCACAAAAATATGTGCAGAGAGTACAGAGAACATATAAAAAAAAAAAGGCAGAAACCAAACGGCATCACCGGGAGCACAGTGCCTTAGGGCCGGGACACAAGGTGTCCCTTTTCTCTGAAGAACTCACTTTAGTTTCTTGATGTCAGTTTGGAGGGAGGTTTTGGCCTACAAGAACAGCCAGGAGTCCTTGTGAGGTGCTTTACTTAGGTCACGAGGAATCTTAATCCACATCACGAATTTCAGCATCACGGCTATCCAACTCCCAGATATGTGTGATGCAAACAATGCGGCATTTCCATGTGAAAGAAAACTCCAGTCCCCAGATAAGTACCAGTTTTGGGAGGCATTTTGGCCCTACAATTGCAGCCAGAGTTCTAGCTGATGGCAGCTTGGGTCTAGGAAGGATCTTGATCCATCGCGGCATTTCAGGTGGTGTCGGGAGCAGAGTGCCTTAGGGCGGGACACAAAAGTGTCCCTTTTCTCTAAGAAAGATAAGCTCTGCCCCCCAGTTTCTTGATGTCCAGTTTGGAGGAGGGTTTGGCCCTGCAAGGCAGCCAGTGTCTAGTCGATGGCAGCTTGGGTCTACAGGGATCTTGCTCCATGCGGAATTTGAAGAGGCGGCAGTCGACTCCCAGACAGGGGGCCTACGACACAAATGATGGCACTTTTCCAATGGAAAGAAAAAACTTAGGCCCCCAGATTCATGATATCGGTTTGGTGGGGGGTTTTAGCCCTATAAATGCAACCAGAGTCCTGGTTGATGGCAGCTTGCGTCAGCGAATAATCTTGATTCATACGGAATTTCAGGTGGCTTCAGGGAGCACAGTGCCTTAGGGCCGGGACACAAAAAGTGTCCGTTTTCTCTGAGAAAGAGAACTCTGCCCCCAGTTTCGTGATGTCAGTTTGGAGGAGAGTATTGGCCCTGCAGGCAGCCAGGGTCCCTGTCGGGTGGCAGCTTGGGTCTGCGAGGAATCTTGGATCCATAATGGAATTTGAATGCAGGGAGCAGAGTGTCTAGGGCCGGGACACGTGCTAGTCCCTTTCTCTCTGAGAAAGAGACCTGCCCCCAGTTTCCTTGCAGATGTCAGTTTGGGAGTGAGGGTTTTGTTCTGCAAGGCAGCTAGGGTCCTTGCTGGTGGTAGCCATTCGCGAGGAATCTTAATCCATGCTGAATTTCAGCATGCGGCTGTCAACTCCCTAGATATGTGGCCTCACAAAACAATGGCGCATTTCCATGTGAGCAGTGAAACTCAGTCCCCCAGATGCATGATGCCAGTTTTTAGGAGGCATTTAGCCCTACAATTGCAGCCAGAGTTCTAGCTGATGGCAGCTTGGGTCTGGGAAGGATCTTGATCCATGCGGCATTTCAGGTGGCGTCCGTGTTGCCTTTTCCCCCAGCCTGGAAAAGAAACTCGAGATCATTTTAGCAAGGAGGTAATATAAAAGGGGATCTTTATTTTGAAGGTCTTCAGGAGCAGTTATGGAAAGGTGTCCATAAAAGCCCAGGCCCTCCAGGGGTGAGTACATATTTATAGCTTTTAGGAAATTCAGCATAATCTAAGAGCACCAATAAGTGAGAACAAGTGGCCATTCACCCCCTCAGGTCCAGCCCTTCCCTGGAGCCCCCCTCTCAGCACTGGCTGCACTCTGCTTATGAAAATGTACCTCAGAGTTGTTCTCGGCCTTGGTTCCCAGGAAGAACTGAGATAGGACAGGGCCTTGCAACCCCTTGGGGCTTGGAGCTCTGGAATTTGTTTTGTCTTTCTGCTTAGGGAAAGGCTATGGAAAGGTACTGGAAAAACTAGCTATTAATATAGTAGGCTACAGAGCCACAAAAATATGGGCAGAGAGTACAGAGAACATATAAAAGAAAAAAGGTAGAAACCAAACGGCATCATTCCCCCCTTTTTTAGAGACTAACAAGACTCTGTCTTGTCTAGTCTCTACTCTGCATTCAACCATACCTCTGGTTTATACAACTGGCTATCCCACTAGTTGTTACACAGATGCTAATTATAACTATAGTTACTATGAACATTTCTTTTATCTAGGTTCAGTTTGGTAACCATGAAGTGAGTGTACTGAAGATATTCAAGGTTCAGTTAGCTCTTTTGAGAGTTACTTGGTGTAGAATTTGAGTTTGTTTTCAAATTTCAACCAAATTTCTAAAAAAATTTTTCATTCAGATTTGCATAAGAACAACAACTAGTGTTAATGATTTTGTGGCTAGTAGGAAATTAAGAGCTATTTTGTTTTGTCAACAGCCTTTAATATGATTAAACATTACATTTGGAATCACAGTTCCATGGGCACAGGCCCAATCTTTATCTTGGGGCAAAACTTACCAGGCCAGATTCTCAACTTTGACAAGTTGTCCTTATGAAGAGCTTTTGGATACATTTTGGACTAGAGTTACATGCAAATTTTAGGACCAAAATTGAATCACGGTTACCAAATGTACAGATAGAGGTACAAAGTGAACAGTTTAAATCATTATACTTCATCTCAATTTGTATCAGTCTCTGCTCTTCGGCTTGCCCATGGCGGCATTTCTTAACCTGGAGCAGTGAATCTGCCTTCTGCCAGCAGCTTCTTGATTTGGTGAGGGTAGCTCAGGGACTTGGAATGACCTTTTACTTAGCTCGTAAGTACTACCGTCCCTTCACACCGTAACATAGGACTGTAGTCTCTAGTTTGAATAGTTGCTGGGTCTTCCTTCCCTCTTAGATGACTCTTGCTCAGTTCTAGATCTTTCATTGATATAATCAGTTCAGCTTTTTGTGATGGTACATTTGATGGTAACACTTTTCTCATGGTTACCTGGTTCGTGGTTGTTACTGCATAACCTGTCCTTTGTTTGCCATCTCGCATGAAGCTGCTCTCATCTGCATACAGCTCCCAGGCTGGCACATCTTTCAGGTCTGCTCTGCTGGAATAGGCTTCTTCCATGGTCTGCAAACAGTCAGACTTAAATACATTATCAGTTAGTGCTGGGAACAGACATACTAGGATTGACAGCAAACGCTTTCAGAATAACATTATCCAGTTTCAGTAGCATGGCATAGGGTCCATGTCTTCTATGTTCACAGAACAAACTTACAGTGGGTTGCATGCAACTGTTGGATGTAACAATTCTTGGCTGCTGGTTGGATGCAGCAATTTTCAGTTGCTGACTGCCCTAGTTCTCCAGTTTCAGGATTATTTTACATAATAGTAAAGAGTCCTTGGTCTTTTTACTCACAAGGATACAGGAGAAGGTCTTTTACAAATTTGACTCAGTAAACCATTCTAAGATATTTGTTAACACAGGACTCTGCTTACTCTATAGCATGGTTTAAGGAGCCTAAAACGGCTTCTTTGCTCCCAAATGTTTCCCTTTTTTGAGTGCAGAGGCCAAAGAGCTGCTGCCCCTCGCACGGCCGGGGACGGGCGCGGCATGCGGGCACCCCCGCCCAGGGGCACCCCCGGCTCGCCCGCGCTCGGCCCGTGCTGCTGCTCACAGCGGCGCTCGGGTGTCCTTAAAACAAGCGCGTTACTGTGGAAAGTGCGATAGGGCCGTTCCTGCTCTTAGATCTCACACTCCCGGCCCGCTCTGGGCCGGTGCGGGCGGGGCCCAGGAGCAGCGAGTGAGCCGGGCCGTGGCCGCGCAGCGGCGGCCCCGCCTCCACCAGAGCAGGGCCGAAGCAGCGCATGGCAGCCCCGGTCCCGGCTCAGCTTCCCGGGACCGCTCCCCGCGATCCCCCGTCAGGGACCAGGCAATGGCAGGAATCACCTCCGCCTCCCTCTCAGAGCGCTGGTGCCCCGCTTCTGTCACGGGGGAGTGACCGCCCTGCTCGAGGAGCCGTCCCGGAAGTCCGGGAGTCGCCCTTGCCTTAAAATCTTGGAAAAACCTTTTACAGATGGAACATAGAAAGTGGGGGCTTCTCCCCCTTCCCTTACAATGGTGCGAACCGAGCTTTCTCGGCCGTTCCACAAAACTTGCTGGAAGCGAGGATCTCTCCCTCGCCTCCCACTAAGGAGCAGGCTGGACACCAGCCTCTCCACAGACCTGTAGGAAGCGAGGATTTCTCACTCGCCTCCCACCAAGGAGCAGGCTGGGCACCCAGCCGCTCCACAAACCTGTAGGAAGTGGGAATCTCTCCCCAGCTTCCCACCAAGGACCAGGCTGGGCACCCAGCCGCTCCACAAACCTGTAGGAAGTGGGAATCTCTCCCCAGCCTCCCACCAAGGAGCAGGCTGGACACCCCGCCGCTCCACAACCCTGTAGGAAGTGGGAATCTCTCCCCAGCCTCCCACCAAGGAGCAGGCTGGACACCCAGCCGCTCCACAAACCTGTAGGAAGTGGGGCCCATCCCCCACCTCCTACCAAGAAGCAGACCAGGCCTCCCCCGGCCGCTCCATGCCGGCAGATGTCTCCAGGCCAGCTTTCAATTCAAAACTCGCATGTGCTAAACATGAAATAAACTTCGACTGTGATTTTGCTTTTCTCTAACCAGTTCGAAACAATTCTCAGCCGAGATGACACCTGCCTCCTCCCCAGCACGATCTAAATGGGGCTAGGTTGGAAAATCGGCAACAACAGGAAAAACTTGGAGAAATGGATTTCAAAGAGCAAATTTTCTCACATTTTTGTGCGCACCCGCCAGGGTTGGTCCTGGGATCGCTGAACAATTACTGACTTTAAACAGATACCAATACATAAACCATACGAACACACATACAAACTACACACTAACAACAACGAAAAGAACCACCTTGATACTACCTCCTGTGGGATCTTGGAACCATGGTGTCTCGACCTCAGGCCCTGGCAGGGAATTCTTTAGATTGCTGTCAGGAAGGAATTCCTTGCAGGATGTTTTCGGTCCAGAGGAAGGGTACCAGGTTCTCGTGTCCCTTCTGGGTGTGCCAAATAACTGTTGCCTTTCCCCCAGCCTGGAAAAGAAACTCGAGATCATTTTAGCAAGGAGGTAATATAAAAGGGGATCTTTATTTTGAAGGTCTTCAGGAGCAGTTATGGAAAGGTGTCCATAAAGCCCAGCCCCTCCAGGGGTGAGTACATATTTATAGCTTTTAGGAAATTAGCATAATTGATTAATAGCACCAATAAGGAGAACAAGTGGCGATTCAAGTCCCCCTCAGGTCCAGCCCCTTCCCTGGAGCCCCCCTCTCAGCACTGGCTGCACTCTGCTTATGAAAATGTACCTCAGAGTTGTTCTCGGCCTTGGTTCTCAGGAAGAACTGAGATAGGACAGGGCCTTGCAACCCCCTGGGGCTTGGAGCTCTGGAATTTGTTTTGTTTTTCTGCTTAGGGAAAGGCTATGGAAAGGTACTGGAAAAACTAGCTATTAATATAGTAGGCTACAGAGCCACAAAAATATGTGCAGAGAGTACAGAGAACATATAAAAGAAAAAAGGCAGAAACCAAACGGCATCACCGGGAGCACAGTGCCTTAGGGCCGGGACACAAAAAGTGTACCTTTTCTCTGAGAAAGAGAACTCTGCCCCCCAGTTTCTTGATGTCAGTTTGGAGGAGGGTTTTGGCCCTGCAAGGGCAGCCAGGGTCCTAGTCGGTGCAGCTTGGGTCTGTGAGGGATCTTGCTCCATGCGGAATTTGAAGAGGCGGCAGTCGACTCCCAGACAGGGGGCCTACGATACAAATGATGGCACTTTTCCACGTGAAAGAAAACTTAGTCCCCCAGATTCATGATGTCAGTTTGGTGGAGGGTTTTAGCCCTACAAATGCAACCAGAGTCCTTGTTGATGGCATCTTGCGTAAGCGAATAATCTTGATCCATACGGAATTTCAGGTGGCGTCCGGGAGCAGAGTGCCTTAGGGCCAGGACACAACAAGTGTCCCTTTTCTCTGAGAAAGATAGCTCTGCCCCCCAGTTTCTTGATGTCAGTTTGGAGGAGGGTTTTGGCCCTGCAAGGGCAGCCAGGGTCCCTGTCGGTGGCAGCTTGGGTCTGCGAGGAATCTTGATCAATACGGAATATGAAGACGCAGCAGGGAGCAGAGTGCCTTAGGGCCGGGACACAAAAAGTGTCCCTTTTCTCTGAGAAAGAGAACTCTGCCCCCCACTTTCTTGATGTCAGTTTGGAGGAGGGGTTTTGGCCCTGCAAGGGCAGCCAGGGTCTTGTTGTGGCAGCTTGGGTCTGCGAGGAATCTTAATCCATGCGGAATTTCAGCATGCGGCTGTCAACTCCCAGATATGTGGCCTTCGATGCAAACAATGGCGCATTTCCATGTGAAAGAAAACTCAGTCCCCCGATGCATGATGCCAGTTTTTAGGAGGCATTTAGCCCTACAATTGCAGCCAGAGTTCTAGCTGATGGCAGCTTGGGTCTGGGAAGGATCTTGATCCATGCGGCATTTCAGGTGGCGTCCGGTGTTGCCTTTCCCCCAGCCTGGAAAGAAACTCGAGATCATTTTAGCAAGGAGGTAATATAAAAGGGGATCTTTATTTTGAAGGTCTTCAGGAGCAGTTATGGAAAGGTGTCCATAAAAGCCCAGGCCCTCCAGGGGTGAGTACATATTTATAGCTTTTAGGAAATTAGCATAATTGATTAAGAGCACCAATAAGGAGAACAAGTGGCGATTCAATTCGCCCTCAGGTCCAGCCCCTTCCCTGGAGCCCCCCTCTCAGCACTGGCTGCACTCTGCTTATGAAAATGTACCTCAGAGTTGTTCTCGGCCTTGGTTCCCAGGAAGAACTGAGCTAGGACAGGGCCTTGCAACCCCCTGGGGCTTGGAGCTCTGGAATTTGTTTTGTCTTTCTGCTTAGGGAAAGGCTATGGAAAGGTACTGGAAAACCTAGCTATTAATATAGTAGGCTACAGAGCCACAAAAATATGTGCAGAGAGTACAGAGAACATATAAACGAAAAAAGGCAGAAACCAAACGGCATCACCGGGAGCACAGTGCCTTAGGGCCGGGACACAAAAAGTGTCCCTTTTCTCTGAGAAAGAGAACTCTGCCCCCCAGTTTCTTGATGTCAGTTTGGAGGAGGGTTTTGGCCCTGCAAGGGCAGCCAGGGTCCTAGTCAGTGGCAGCTTGGGTCTGTGGGGGATCTTGCTCCATGCGGAATTTGAAGAGGCGGCAGTCGACTCTCAGACAGGGGGCTTACAATACGAATGATGGCACTTTTCCACTTGAAGGAAAACTTAGGCCCCCAGATTCATGATGTCTGTTTGGTGGAGGGTTTTGGCCCGACAAATGCAACCAGAGTCCTGGTTGATGTCATCTTGCGTCAGCGAATAATCTTGATCCATACGGAATTTCAGGTGGCGTCCGGGAGCAGAGTGCCTTAGGGCCGGGACACAAAAGTGTCCCATTTCTCTGAGAAAGAGGAACTCTGCCCCCCAGTTTTCTTGATGTCAGTTT
>JAVTVJ010007009.1:0-10816 GCA_034509425.1 Eopsaltria australis
CAAAAATCCCCCCAAAATCCCCCCAGAATCCCCCCCTACCCAATCTGGGGGTGTTCGCTGTCACCTGAATTTGTCCCCCCCCAATTTGGAGGTTTTTTAGGTGGAATTGGGGTTTTTTTTAGGATTGGGATCTCTCCCGAATTTCCCACCTTGCCCCACCCCAAATTTGGGATCCCCCCATTAATTTATGATCCCCTATTAATTTATGATCCCCTATTAATTTATGATCCCCCATTAATTTGGGATCCCCCATTAATTTATGAACCCCACATTAATTTATGATCCCCCATTAATTTATGAACCCCACATTAATTTAGGATCTCCCCATTAATTTACGATCCCCCATTAATTTATGATCCCCCATTAATTTGGGATCCCCCATTAATTTATTATCCCTCCATTAATTTAGAATCCCCCATTAATTTAGGATCTCCCCATTAATTTGGGATCTCCCATTAATTTACGATCCCCCATTAATTTATGATCCCCCCATTAATTTATGATCCCCTATTAATTTATGATCCCGCATTAATTTATGATCCGCCATTAATTTGGGACCCCCCATTAATTTATGATCCCCCATTAATTTATGATCCCCTATTAATTTGGGATCCCCCATTAATTTATGATCCCCCATTAATTTGGGATCCCCCATTAATTTATGATCCCCCCTTAATTTATGATTCCCTATTAATTTATGATCCCCTATTAATTTACGATCCCCCATTAATTTAGGATGCCCCCATTAATTTAGGATTCCCCTCCCCTTTGTGCGCATGCGCGGGAACCCCTCCCGCTCGGGGGCGTGGCCACCGCAGAAAGGGGGCGTGGTTTATAGTCCATATAAGGAAATGGGCGTGGCCAAAGGAGGGTGACCGTGGGTTATCGGGGTGGGTGTGGCCACCCCAAAAGGGGGCGTGGCCACGGGGTGGGCGTGGCCTGGCGAAGATGGCAGCGCTGAGCGGGGACGCGCTGGGGCTCGAGCGCGGTGAGGGCGGAATTTGGGGGGAATTGGGGGCATTTTGGGGCATTTTGGGTCGGAGGGGGGGAGGGATGGGGCGTGGGGAGTGGGGGAGAGCGGTCAGGATTGGGGAGGGAAATGGGGCCTGGAGGGAGGGATGGGGGGGTTTGGGGATTTTTGGGGGATTTTGGGGATTTTGGGGGATTTGGGGATTTTGGGGGATCTGGGGATGGGGGAGGGGAGGGGAGTGAGGGAGGGGGAGGTTGGGGGTGTGAAGGGGGAATTTTTGGGGTGATTTTGGGGTGATTTTGGGGTGATTTTGGGGTGGTTCTGGGTGTGATTTTGGGGTGTTTTTGGGGCTATTTTGAGGTGGTTCTGGGGGTGATTTTGGGGTGATTTCGGGGAGTTTTTGGGGCTGTTTCGGGGTGACTCCGGGTGTGATTTTGGGCTGATTCTGGATGTGATTTTGGGGTTGATTTTGGGGTGATTTTGGGGTGATTCTGGGTGTGATTTTGGGGTTGATTTTGGGGTGATTTTGGGGTGATTCTGGGTGTGATTTTGGGGGTGATTTTGGGATGATTTTGGTGCGGTTTTGGGGTAATTTGGGGGTGTTTTTGGGGCTGTTTTGGGGTGACTCCGGGTGGGATTTTGGGCTGATTCCGGATGTGATTTGGGGTGATTTTGGGGCTATTTTGGGGTGACCCTGGGTGTAATTTCAGGGTGATCTTGGGGTGTTTTGGGGGCTGTTTTGGGGTGATTTTGAGGTGGTTTGGGGCTGATTTTAGGGAGATTCTGGGTGTGATTTTGAGATGGTTTTGGGGTGATTCTGGGGTGACTCTGGGCATGATTTTGGGGTAATTTCGGAACGATTTTGGGGTAATTTTGGGGTGTTTCCGAGTGTGATTTTGGGGTAATTTCGGTATGATTTTGGGGTGTTTCAAGCTGTGATTTTGGGATAATTTCGGGCTGATTTCGGGGTGTTTCTGGGTGTAATTTCTGGGTGATCTTGGGGTGTTTCTGGCTGTGATTTCAGGCTAATTTTGGGTTGATTTTGGGGTGTTTTGGGTCCTCCAGATGTGTCGTGGGCTGTGGAGCCGCATTTCTGGCTGTGATTTTGGGCTGATTTTGGGCTGATTTGGGGGTGTTTTGGGCTGTGATTTTGGGCTGATTTTGGGCTGATTTGGGGGTGTTTTTGGCTGTGATTTTGGGCTGATTTTGGGATAATTTTGGGGTGATTTCGGGCTGATTTGGGGGTGTTTCTGGCTGTGATTTTGGGTTGATTTTGGGCTGATTTTGGGCCGATTTGGGAGTGGTTTTGGCTGTGATTTTGGGCTGATTTTGGGATAATTTTGGGCTGATTTTGGGCCGATTTGGGGGTGTTTTGGGCTGTGATTTTGGGATAATTTTGAGCTGATTTTGGGCGGATTTGGGGGTGTTTTGGGCTGTGATTTTGGGCTGATTTTGGGCTGATTTGGGGGTGCTTTGGGCTGTGATTTTGTGCTGATTTTGGGCTGATTTTGGGCCGATTTGGGGGTGTTTTTGGCTGTGATTTTGGGTTGATTTCATGCTGATTTTGGGCTGATTTTGGGTGGATTTGGGGGTGGTTTTGGCTGTGATTTTGGGCTGATTTTGGGATAATTTTGGGCTGATTTCGGGCCGATTTGGGGGTGTTCTGCCCCCCCAGACGTGTCGCGGGCCGTGGAGCTCCTGGAGCGGCTCCAGCGCAGCGGGGAGCTGCCCCCCCAGAAGCTGCAGGCGCTGCAGAGAGTCCTGCAGAGCAAATTCTGCTCGGCCATCCGAGAGGTGACCCCAAAAACCCCCGAATTCACCCCAAAAACCACTGAAATCACCCCAAAACCCCCCAAAAAAACCCCAAAATACACCTGGGAACCCAAAAAACCCCCAATTCACCCCAAAAACCACTGAAATCACCCCAAAACCCCCCCAAAAACCCCAAATTCACCTCAAAACCCCCAAAGTACACCTGGGAACCCAAAAACCAAACAATTCCACCCCAAGAAACCCAAATTCACCCCAAAAACCACTGAATTATCCCCAAAAACCCCTGAAATCACCCCAAAACCCCCCAAACCCCCAAAATACACCTGGGAACCCAAAAAGCAAACAAATCCACCCAAAAGCCCCCGGATTCACCCCAAGAACACCTGAAATCCACCCCAAAACCCTCAAATCTACCCCAAAATAGACCTGGGAACCCCGAACACCACCTGGGAACCCCCAAAATCCAACCGGGAACCCCAAAAACCCCCAGATTCACCCCAAAACCCCCAAATTCACCCCAAAATCCATCTGGGAACCCCAAAACCCCACCTGGCCCCACAGAACCCCTCCAGGACCCCCCCAATTTCACCCCAAATCCCCAAAATCCCCCCCCAAAATCCTTTCCTGGGACCCTCCCCCGGTTCCCCCCGGGGTCCCCCCAAATCTCCCGGGGGTTTCTGGGGGGGTCACCCTGGGATTTTTGGGGTCCCCCCCCTCCCCCAGGTCTACGAGCAGCTCTACGACACCTTGGACATCGCGGGGAGCCCCGAGATCCGCGCCCACGCCACGGCCAAGGTACCCCAAAAACAGAGCCAGGGACCCCAAAAACTGAGCCAGGGACCCCAAAAACGGAGCCAGGGACCCCAAAAATGGACCTGGGACCCCAAAAACTGAGCCAGGAACCCCAAAAACTGAGCCAGGGACCCCAGAAACGGACCCGGGACCCCAAAATCACCTCAAGGACCCCAAAAATGGACCTGGGGACCCCAGAAACGGACCTGGGACCCCAAAAACTGAGCCAGGGACCCCAAAAACGGACCTGGGACCTCAAAAATGGACCCGGGACCTCAAAATCACCTCAAGGACCCCAGAAATGGACCTGGGGACCCCAAAAACGGACCCTAAAAACAGGCCTGGGACCACAAAATCCCTTCAGGGACCCCAAAAACGGACCCAGGGACCGCAAAAATGCGCCCACTGTCCCCAACGTCCCCAACGCCCCCAATGTCCCCAACATCCCCAACGCCCCCAATGTCCACGATGTCCCCAATGCCCCCAATGTCCCCAATGTCCCCAGTGTCCCCAGTGTCCCCAACGGCCCCAATGTCCCCAATGTCCCCAACGCCCCCAATGTCCCCAATGTCCCCAATGTCCCCAACGTCCCCAACGTCCCCCAACGTCCCCCGCCGTCCCCGCCGTCCCCTCGCTGTCCCCAGGCCACGGTGGCGGCGTTCGCGGCCAGCGAGGGCCACGCCCACCCGCGGGTGGTGGAGCTGCCCAAGACCGAGGAGGGGCTGGGCTTCAACATCATGGGGGGCAAGGAGCAGAACTCGCCCATCTACATCTCGCGCGTCATCCCCGGCGGCGTCGCCGACCGCCACGGCGGCCTCAAGCGCGGCGACCAGCTGCTGAGCGTCAACGGCGTGGTGAGGATTTGGGGGGAATTCCAAGGATTTTGGGGTTTTTGGGAGGTTCAGTTGGGAATTTGAGTGGTTGAATTGGGATTTTGGGTGGTTTGGAATGGTTAATTTTGGGTTTGGGGTGGATTTGGGGCGTCGCCGACCGCCACGGCGGCCTCAAGCGCGGCGACCAGCTGCTCAGCGTCAACGGAGTGGTGAGGATTTGGGGGGAATCCCGGGGATTTTGGGGTTTTTGGGAGGTTTGGAGTGGTTTGGAGTGGTTATTTTGGGGTTTTGGGGTGGATGTGAGGGGTTTTGGGGGGCTCAAACGCAGCGACCAGCTGCTCAGCGTCAACGGCGTGGTGAGGATTTGGGGGGAATTCCAAGGATTTTGGGGTTTTTGGGAGGTTCAATTGGGAATTTGAGTGGTTTAATTGGGATTTTGGGTGGTTTGGAGTGGTTAATTTTGGGTTTGGGGTGGATTTGGGGCGTCGCCGACCGCCACGGCGGCCTCAAGCGCGGCGACCAGCTGCTCAGCGTGAATGGAGTGGTGAGGATTTGGGGAGAATTCCAAGGATTTTGGGGTTTTCGGGTGGTTTGGAGTGGTTATTTTGGGGTTTTAGGGGGTAGGATTGGGATTTTGGGTGGTTTGGGGTCGTTAAATTGGGGTTTGGGGTGGATGTGGGGGGCTCAAACGTGGGGAGCAGCTGCTCAGCGTCAACGGAGGGTGAGGATTTGGGGCGAATCCCGGGGATTTTGGGGTTTTTGGGGTGGTTCAGTTGGGATTTTGGGTGGTTTGGAGTGGTTAAATTGGGTTTTGTGGGGTTTGGAATGGTTAATTTGGGGTTTGGGGTGGATTTGGGGCGTCGCCGACCGCCACGGCGGCCTCAAACGCGGGGAGCAGCTGCTCAGCGTCAACGGAGTGGTGCGGGTTTGGGGGGAATTCCAAGGATTTTGGGGTTTTGGGGAAGTTTGGAGTGGTTTGGAGTGGTTCAGTTGGGATTTTGGGTGGTTTGGAGTGGTTAGATTGGGGTTTGATGGATTTTGGGGTGGTTGTCTTGGGGTTTGGGGTGGATTTGGGGTGGATGTGAGAGGTTTGGGGGCTCAAACGCGGGGAGCAGCTGCTCAGCGTCAACGGAGGGTGAGGATTTGGGGAGAATCCCGGGGATTTTGGGGTTTTTGGGAGGTTTGGAATGGTTAAATTGGACTTCCGGGGTCCAGTCCGGGTTTTTGGGGCACAGAGCGTGGGGGGGAAACTCAGGATTTTGGGGTTTTGTGTAGGATTTTTGGGGTTCTGGTTGGGTTTTTGGGGTTCCGGTTGGGATTTCGGGATCGGGATTTTTCCGGGTGGGTTTTTAGGTTCCCATCCGGGATTTTGGGACGCAGAGCGTGGAGGGGGAGCAGCACGAGCACACTGTGGATTTTTGGGGTTCTGGTTGGGTTTTTGGGGTTTTTTATAGGATTTTTTGGGATTCTGGTTGGATTTTTGGGGTTCCGGTTGGGATTTTGGGATTGGGATTTTTCCGGGTGGGTTTTTGGGGTCTCATCCGGGATTTTGGGGCGCAGAGCGTGGAGGGGGAGCAGCACGAGCGTGCCGTGGATTTTTGAGGTTCTGGTTGGGTTTTTGGGGTTTTTTTATAGGATTTTTGGGGTTCCAGTTGGGATTTTGGGATCGGGATTTTTCCGGGTGGGTTTTTGGGGTCCCATCCGGGATTTTGGGGCGCAGAGCGTGGAGGGGGAGCAGCACGAGTGCGCCGTGGATTTTTGGGTTTTTTTATAGGGTTTTTGGGATTCCGGTTGGGTTTTTGGGGTTTTTTATAGGATTTTTGGGGTTCCGGTTGGGATTTCGGGATCAGGATTTTTTTGGGTAGGTTTTTGGGGTCCCATCCGGGATTTTGGGGCGCAGAGCGTGGAGGGTGAGCAGCACGAGCACACCATGGTTTTTTGGGGTTTTTTATAGGATTTTTGGGATTCTGGTTGGGTTTTTGGGGTTTTTTATAGGATTTTTGGGGTTCTGGTTGGGATTTTGGGATCAGGATTTTTTTGGGTAGGTTTTTGGGGTCCCATCCGGGATTTTGGGGCGCAGAGCGTGGAGGGGGAGCAGCACGAGTGCGCCGTGGATTTTTGGGGTTCTGGTTGGGTTTTTCGGGTTTTTTATAGGATTTTTGGGATTCCGGTTGGGTTTTTGGGGTTCCGGTTGGGATTTCGGGATCGGGATTTTTCCGGGTGGGTTTTTGGGGTCCCATCCGCGATTTTGGGGCGCAGAACGTGGAGGGGGAGCAGCACGAGCGCGCTGTGGATTTTTGGGGTTCTGGTTGGGTTTTTGGGGGGTTTTTATAGGATTTTTGGGATTCTGGATGGGTTTTTGGGGTTTTTATAGGATTTTTGGGGTTCTGGTTGGGATTTTGGGATCGGGATTTTTCCGGGTGGGTTTTTGGGGTCCCATCTGGGATTTTGGGGTGCAGAACGTGGAGGGGGAGCAGCACGAGCGCGCCGTGGATTTTTGGGGTTCTGGTTGGGTTGGTTCTTATAGGATTTTTTGGGATTCCCTGCTGGTTTTAGTCTGTTGGGATTTTGGGATCGGGATTTTTCCGGGTGGGTTTTTGGGGTCTCATCCGGGATTTTGGGGCGCAGAGCGTGGAGGGGGAGCAGCGCGAGCGCGCCGTGGATTTTTGGGGTTCTGGTTGGGTTTTTGGGGTTCTGGTTGGGATTTTGGGATCGGGATTTTTCCGGGTGGGTTTTTGGGGTCTCATCCGGGATTTTGGGGCGCAGAGCGTGGAGGGGGAGCAGCACGAGCGCGCCGTGGAGCTGCTGAAGGCGGCGCAGGGCTCGGTGAAGCTCGTGGTTCGTTACACGCCGCGCGTGCTCGAGGAGATGGAGGCGCGCTTCGAGAAACTGCGCACGGCGCGGCGCCGGCAGCACAACAGCTACTCGTGAGCACATCCCGATCCCCAATCCCTGAGCCCCAAAATCCCTGTGTTCCCAAATCCCTGAGCCCCAAAATCCCAAAATCCCTGAGCCCCAAAATCCCCAAAATCCCAAAATCCCTGAGCCCCAAAATCCCCAAAATCCCTGTGTTCCCAAATCCCAAAATCCCTGTGTTCCCAAATCCCTGAGCCCCAAAATCCCAAAATCCCTGAGCCCCAAAATCCCCAAAATCCCTGTGTTCCCAAATCCCTGAGCCCCAAAATCCCAAAATCCCTGAGCCCCAAAATCCCCAAAATCCCTGAGCCCCAAAATCCCCAAAATCCCCAAATCCCTGTGTTCCCAAATCCCTGAGCCCCAAAATCCCTGTGTCCCAAAATCCCCAAAATCCCAAATCCCTGAGCCCCAAAATCCCCAAATCCCTGAGCCCCAAAATCCCTGAGCCCCAAAATCCCCAAAATCCCAAAATCCCTGAGCCCCAAAATCCCCAAAATCCCAAAATCCCAAAATCCCTGAGCCCCAAAATCCCCAAAATCCCAAAATCCCCAAATCCCTGAGTCCCAAATCCCTGTGTCCCAAAATCCCTGTGTCCCAAAAGCCCCAAAATCCCCAAAATCCCAAAATCCCTGTGGTCCCAAAATCCCCAAAATCCCCAAAATCCCAAAATCCCAAAATCCCTGTGTTCCCAAAATCCCTGAGCCCCAAAATCCCCAAAATCCCCGTCACAAAATCCCCGAGTCCCAAAGTCCCTGAATCCTAAAATCCCCGAATCCCAAAATCCCCTTGTCCCCAAATCCCTGAGTCCCCAAATCCCTGAGTTCCCAAAATCCCCGAATTCCCCGAATTCCCCAATTCCACCCCAAACCCCCCTGACCCCACCCCAATTTCACCCCGCAGGTCGCTGGAATCGAGGGGATAAAAACCCCGGGACCCCCCCAGGACCCACCAAAACTCCCCTGGGACCCCCCCAGGACCCCCTGGGACCCCCCAGGACACCCCAAAACCCCCCTGGAACCCCCAAAACCCATCTGGGACCCCCTGGGACCCCTTGGGACCCCCTGGGACCCCCCAAAACTCCCCCAGGACCCCCTGGGACCACCCAGGACACCTCAAACCCCCCCAGGACCCTCTGAGACCCCCAGGGACCCCCCTCAAATCCCCCCTGGGACCCTCTGGGACCACTTGGGACCCCCAGGGACCCCCCCGAATCCTCCCTGGGACCCTCCAGGACCCCCTGGGATCTCCCCAAAGCCCCTTAGAACCTCCTCCTTTGTGAGACCCCCCAGGACACCTCCTAAATCCCACTCCAGGGACCCCCTGGGACCCCCAGGACACCCCAAAACCCCTGGGACCCCTAAAGTCCCTTTGGGGTCCCTCGAGACCCTCAGGACCCTCTGGGACCCTCAATCCCACCCAGGGACCCCTTGGGACCCTGGGACCCTTCTAGGACCCCAAATCCTCCCCTTGGGACCCCCTGGGACCCTTTGGGACCCCAGGACCCCCAAATCCCCTGGGACCCCTGGGGACCCCTGGGACCCCCAGGACCCCCAAACCCCGCCCCGTGTGTATATTTGGGATGTTTGTGGGGCGCCGCCCCCCCTGTACAGTATTTATTGGCTCCTATTTAAAGGCGTGGCCCAGGTGGGTCACCTGTGTCACCTGAGCGTCACCTGTGTCACCTGAGCGTCACCTGAGTGTTACCTGGGGGTCACCTGTGTCACCTGGGGGTCAGCTGGGGGTCACCTGTGTCACCTGTGTGTTACCTGTGTCACCTGAGCGTCACCTGTGTCACCTGAGCGTCACCTGAGTGCTACCTGGGGGTCACCTGTGTCACCTGTGTGTCACCTGTGTGTTACCTGGGGGTCACCTGTGTCACCTGTGTGTCACCTGTGTGTTACCTGTGTCACCTGAGCATCACCTGAGTGTTACCTGGGGGTCACCTGTGTCACCTGAGCGTCACCTGTGTCACCTGAGCGTCACCTGTGTGTCACTTGGGAACAGCTGGGGGTCACCTGTGTCACCTGAGCGTCACCTGAGTGTTACCTGGGGGTCACCTGTGTCACCTGTGTGTCACCTGGGGATCACCTGTGTCACCTGAGTGTCACCTGAGTGTCACCTGAGTGTCACCTGTGTGTCACCTGGGGGTCACCTGTGTCACCTGAGCATCACCTGTGTCACCTGTGTCACCTGTGTGTCACCTGGGGATCAGCTGGGGGTCCCCTGTGTCACCTGTGTGTCACCTGAGTGTCACCTGTGTGTCACCTGAGTGTCACCTGTGTGTTCCCTGGGGGTCACCTGTGTCACCTGAGCATCACCTGTGTCACCTGTGTGTCACCTGAGTGTCACCTGGGGGTCACCCATGTCACCTGAGTGTCACCTGTGTGTCACCTGTGTGCCACCTGTGTGTCACCTGTGTGTCACCTGGGGGTCACCTGTGTCACTTCAGTGTCACCTGTGTGTTCCCTGGGGGTCACCCGTGTCACCTGTGTGCCACCTGAGTGTCACCTGTGTGTCACCTGAGTGTCACCTGTGTGTCACCTGGGGGGTCACCTGTGTCACCTGAGCATCACCTGTGTCACCTGTCACCTGAGTGTCACCTGGGAGTCACGTGACACCCGCTCCGAGGTGGGGGGAGGGGTCCAGGTGCCGTTTTGGGATGGATTTGGGGCTGTTACCATGGCAACGGGGATGGGGGGGGGGGGGAATCCTGTCTCCATGGCAACGGGAGAGACACTCGGTTTCCATGGTAACACATGGGAAATGGGGGATCCCGTCTCCATGGCAACGGGGAGGGGGAGGGGAAATCCCGTTTCCATGGCAACAGACATGGGGAGGATGATCGGTCGTCATGGCAACCAGGGAGGGGGTGGAGCCCCATTTCCATGGTAACACACGGGGGGGGGGGGCGGTTTCCATGGTAACACACATAGGGATGGGGGTGGTTTCCATGGTAACACAGAGGGATGAGGGGTGGTTTCCATGGTAACAGAGGGATGAGGGGCGGTTTCCATGGTAACACAGGTGATGGAGGGGCGGTTTCCATGGTAACACACACAGGGATGGGTGTTCCCGTCTCCATGGCAACGCTGTGGGATGCGCTGGTCCATGGTGTTCCCCCCCCCAGACAGGAAGTGATCCCGTTTCCATGGCAACAGCGCTGGCTGATGCTCCGTCGCCATGGCCACGGCACTGAGGGATGGCGCTGCCGTCTCCATGGCAACGCGGGGATGGGGATGGGGGGGGGGTGATCCATCCCCATGGCAACGCGGGGGGCGGGGCCGTCTCCATGGCAACGCGCATGCGCGGCCGCCCCCGCCCCCGCCCGATGACATCACCCCCTGCAGGCCCCGCCCCCCGCGCGCTCCCATTGGCTGCTGGCGCCGTGGCCACGCCCACCCCTCCCACCCGGCCGGGGGGCGGGGCTTGCGCGCCGCCGGGGCCTCGGGGCGCGCTCCCATTGGTCGGCGCCGCCGTCAATCAGCGCCGCTCTTAAAGGGCCCGCGCAGCGTTTAGCGGGGCCGGCCGGGGG
>JAVTVJ010007014.1:0-12917 GCA_034509425.1 Eopsaltria australis
TTTTAGCTAGGAGGTAATATAAAAGGGGATCTTTATTTTGAAGGTCTTCAGGAGCAGTTATGGAAAGGTGTCCATAAAAGCCCACCCCCTCCAGGGGTGAGTACATATTTATAGCTTCTAGGAAATTAGCATAATTGATTAAAAGCACCAATAAGGAGAACAAGTGGTGATTCAATTCCCCCCCAGGTCCAGCCCCTTCTCTGGAGCCCCCTCTCAGCACTGGCTGTACTTTGTTTATGAAAATGTACCTCAGAGTTGTTCTCGGCCTTGGTTCCCAGGAAGAACTGAGATAGGACAGGGCCTTGCAACCCCCTGGGGCTTGGAGCTCTGGAATTTGTTTTGTCTTTCTGCTTAGGAAAAGGCTATGGAAAGGTACTGGAAAAACTAGCTATTAATATAGTAGGCTACAGAGCCACAAAAATATGGGCAGAGAGTACAGAGAACATATAAAAGAAAAAAGGTAGAAACCAAACGGCATCATTCCCCCCTTTTTTAGAGACTAACAAGACTCTGTCTTGTCTAGTCTCTACTCTGCATTCAACCATACCTCTGGTTTATACAACTGGCCATCCCACTAGTTGTTATACAGATGCCAATTATAACTACAGCTACTGTGAACATTTCTTTTATCTAGGTTCAGTTTGGTAACCATGAAGTGAGTGTACTGAAGATATTCAAGGTTCAGTAGGCTCTTTTGAGAGTTACTTGGTGTAGAATTTGAGTTTGCTTTCAAATTTCAACCAAATTTCTAAAAAAAATTTTCATTCAGATTTGCATAAGAACAACAACTAGTGTTAATGATTTTGTGGCTAGTAGGAAATTAAGAGCTATTTTGTTTTGTCAACAGCCTTTAATATGATTAAACATTACATTTAGAATCACAGCTCCATGGGCACAGGCCCAATCTTTATCTTGGGGCAAAACTTACAGGCCAGATTCTCAACTTTGACAAGTTGTCCTTATGAAGAGCTTTTGGATACATTTTGGACTAGAGTTACATGCAAATTTTAGGACCAAATTTGAATCACGGTTACCAACTGTACAGATAAGAGGTACAAAAGAACAGTTAAAATCATATCATCTCAATTTGTATCAGTCTCTGTTTTCTGGCTGTCTATGGAGCAGACGTCTTCTTAACTCTGGAGCAGTGAATTCAAGGCTCTCTGCCAGCAGCTTTGGATTTTAAGGGAGGGTAGTCAGGACTTGGAATGACTCTTTTTACTTAGCTCGTAAGATTACTGTCCCTTCATTCAACATAGACTCAGTCTCTAGGCTTGAATAGTTGCTAGTCCTCCTTCCTTCTAGATGACTTTGCTCAGTTCTAGATCTTTCATTGATATAATCAGTTCAGCTTTTTGTGATGGCACATTTGATGGTAACACTTTTCTCATGGTGACCTGGTTCGTGGTTGTTACTGCATAACCTGTCTTTTGTTTGCCATCTCGCATGAAGCTGCTCTCATCTGCATACAGCTCCCAGGCTGGCACATCTTTCAGGTCTGCTCTGCTGGAATGGTCTGCAAACAGTCAGACTGAAATACATTATCAGTTAGTGCTGGGAACAGACATACTAGACTGACAGCAAAACGTTTAGTCAACATTATCCAGTTTAGGGTCCATGTCCTCTATGTTCACAGAACAAACTTACAGTGGGTTGCATGCAACTGTTGGATGTATCAATTCTTGGCTGCTGGTTGGATGCAGCAATTTTCAGTTGCTGACTGCCCTAGTTCTCCAGTTTCAGGATTATTTTACATAATAGTAAAGAGTCCTTGGTCTTTTTTACTCACAAGGATACAGGAGAAGGTCTTTTACAAATTTAACTCAGTAAACCATTCTAAGATATTTGTTAACACAGGACTCTGCTTACTTATAGCATGGTTTAAGGGAGCCTAAAAACGGCTTCTTGTTCTTTGGGCTCGGTGTTTCCCTTTTGAGTGCTTACCAGAGCAGACAAAGAGCGCTCGCTGCCCTCGCACGGCCGGGGACGGGCGCGGCATGCGGGCAGCCCCGCCCAGGGGCACCCCCGGCTCGCCCGCGCTCGGCCCGTGCTGCTGCTCACAGCGGCTCTCGGGTGTCCTTAAAACAAGCTCGTTACTGTGGAAAGTGCGATAGGGCCGTTCCTGCTCTTAGATCTCACACTCCCGGCCCGCTCTGGGCCGGTGCGGGCGGGGCCCAGGAGCAGCGAGTGAGCCGGGCCGTGGCCGCGCAGCGGCGGCCCCGCCTCCGCCAGAGCAGGGCCGAAGCAGCGCAGCGGCAGCCCCGGTCCCGGTTCGCTTCCTGGGACCGCTCCCCCGCGCATCCCCCGGCCGTGACCAGGGCAATGGCAGGAATCACCTCCGCCCCTCTCAGAGCGGCTGGTGCCCCGCTTCTGTCACGGGGGAGTGACCGCCCTGCTCGCGGAGCCGTCCCGGAAGTCCGGGAGTCGCCCTTGCCTTAAAATCTTGGAAAAACTTTTTACAGATGGAACATAGAAAGTGGGGGCTTCTCCCCCTTCCCTTACAATGGTGCGAACCGAGCTTTCTCGGCCGTTCCACAAAACTTGCTGGAAGCGAGGATCTCTCCCTCGCCTCCCACTAAGGAGCAGGCTGGACACCCAGCCTCTCCACAGACCTGTAGGAAGCGAGGATTTCTCACTCGCCTCCCACCAAGGAGCAGGCTGGGCACCCAGCCGCTCCACAAACCTGTAGGAAGTGGGAATCTCTCCCCAGCCTCCCACCAAGGAGCAGGCTGGGCACCCAGCCGCTCCACAAACCTGTAGGAAGTGGGAATCTCTCCCCAGCCTCCCACCAAGGAGCAGGCTGGACACCCAGCCGCTCCACAAACCTGTAGGAAGCGGGGCCCATCCCCCACCTCCTACCAAGAAGCAGACCAGGCCTCCCCCGGCCGCTCCATGCCCAGATGTCTCCAGGCCAGCTTTCAATTCAAAACTCGCATGTGCTAAACATGAAATAAACTTTCGCACTGTGATTTGCTTTTCTCTACCAGTGAACAATCTCAGCCGAGATCACACACCCGCCTCCTCCCCACCAGCCGATCTCTGGGGCAGGTTGGAAAATCGGCAACAGGAAAAACTTGGAGAAATGATTTCAAAAGCAAATTTTCTCACCACCACGCCAGGTTGTCCTGGGATCGCTAACAATTACTGACTTTAAACAGATACACAATACATAAATAATACACACACATACAAACTACACACTACACAACGAAAAGAACCACCTTTATACTACCTCCTGTGGGATCTTGGAACCATGGTGTCTCGACCTCAGGCCCGTGGCAGAGAATTCTTTAGATTGCTGTCAGAAAGGAATTCCTTGCAGGATGTTTTCGTCAGAAGGGAAGGGTACCAGGTTGCGTGTCCTTTTGGGTGGTGGCCATACTGTTGCCTTTTCACCCAGCCTGGAAAAGAAACTCGAGATCATTTTAGCAAGGAGGTAATATAAAAGGGGATCTTTATTTTTAAGGTCTTCAGGAGCAGTTATGGAAAGGTGTCCATAAAAGCCCAGCCCCTCCAGGGGTGAGTACATATTTATAGCTTTAGGAAATTAGCATAATTGATTAAGAGCACCAATAAGGAAACAAAAGTGGCGATTAAATCCCCCCTCAAAAAGGGGTCGTCAGCCCCTTCCTGGAGCCCCCTCTCAGCACTGGCTGCACTCTGCTTATGAAAATGTACCTCAGAGTTGTTCTCGGCCTTGGTTCCCAGGAAGAACTGAGATAGGACAGGGCCTTGCAACCCCCTTGGGCTTGGAGCTCTGGAATTTGTTTTTTCTTTCTGCTTAGGGAAAGGCTATGGAAAGGTACTGGAAAAACTAGCTATTAATATAGTAGGCTACAGAGCCACAAAAATATGTGCAGAGAGTACAGAGAACATATAAAAGAAAAAAGGCAGAAAACAAACGGCATCACCGGGAGCACAGTGCCTTAGGGCCGGGACACAAAAAGTGTCCCTTTTCTCTGAGAAAGAGAACTCTGCCCCCCAGTTTCTTGATGTCAGTTTGGAGGAGGGTTTTGGCCCTGCAAGGGCAGCCAGGGTCCTTGTCGGTGGCAGCTTGGGTCTGTTAGGAATCTTGATCCATGCGGAATTTCAGCATGGGCTGTCAACTTCCAGGCATGGTGCCTTCGATACAAATGATGGCACTTATCCACGTGAAAGAAAACTCAGTCTCCCAGATCCACGATGCCAGTTTTTAGGAGGCATTTAGCCCTACAATTGCAGCCCGAGTTCTAGTTGATGGCAGCTTGGGTTGGGAAGGATCTTGATCATGGCGGCATTTCAGTGTGGTTTCGGAGCAGAGTGCTTAGGGCCGGACACAAAAAAGTTCCCTTTTCTCTGAGAAAGATAGCTCTGCCCCCAGTTTCTTGAGTGCAGTTTGGAGAGGGTTTTGGCCCTGCAGGGCAGCCAGGGTCCTAGTCTTTGCAGCTTGGGGTCTGCGAGTGATACTTGGCTCCATGCGGAATTGAAGAGGCGGCAGTCGACTTCCCAGAATGGCCTACGACACAATGATGGCACCTTTCCACGTGAAAGAAAACTTAGGCCCCCAGATTCATGATGTCGGTTTGGTGGAGGGTTTTGGCCCTACAAATGCAACCAGAGTCCTGGTTGATGGCATCTTTCGTCAGCGAATAATCTTGATCCATACGGAATTTCAGGTGGCGTCCGGGAGCAGAGTGCCTTAGGGCGGGGACACAAAAAGTGTCCCTTTTCTCTGAGAAAGAGAACTCTGCCCCCAAGTTTCGTGATGTCAGTTTGGAGGAGGGTTTTGGCCCTGCAAGGGCAGCCAGGGCTCTTTATTGTGGCAGCTTGGGTTGCGAGGAATCTTGATCCATACAGAATTATCAGGAGGCAGCAGGGAGCGGAGTGCCTTAGGGCCGGGACACAAAAAGTGTCCCTTTTCTCTGAGAAAGAGAACTCTGCCCCGCCAGTTTCTTGATGTCTGTTTGGAGGAGGGTTTAGCCCTGCAAGGGCAGCCAGGGTCCTAGTCGGTGGCAGCTTAGGTCTGTGAGGGATCTTGGTCCATGCGGAATTTGAAGAGGCAGCAGGGAGCAAGTGACTTAGGGCGGGACACAATAAAGTGTGCCCTTTTTCTCTTCTGAAAAGAGAACTCTGCCCCCCAGTTTCTTGAGTCAGTTTGGAAGGGAGGGTTCTTGGCCGTGCAAAAGGCAGCCAGGGTGCCTTGTTGGTGCAGCTTGGGTCTGCGAGGAATCTTAATCCATGCGGATTTTCAGCATGCGGCTGTCAACTCCCAGATATGTGGCCTTCGATACAAACAATGGCGCATTTCCATGTGAAAGAAAACTCAGTCCCCCAGATCCATGATGCCAGTTTTTAGGAGCCATTTAGCCCTACAATTGCAGCCAGAGTTCTAGTTGATGGCAGCTTGGGTCGGGAAGGATCTTGATCCATGCGGCATTTCAGGTGGCGTCCGGTGGTTGCCTTTTCCCCAGCCTGGAAAAGAAACTCGAGATCATTTTAGCAAGGAGGTAATATAAAAGGGGATCTTTATTTTGAAGGTCTTCAGGAGCAGTTATGGAAAGGTGTCCATAAAAGCCCAGCCCCTCCAGGGGTGAGTACATATTTATAGCTTTTAGGAAATTAGCATAATTGATTAAGAGCACCAATAAGGAGAACAAGTGGCGATTCAATTCCCCCTCAGGTCAGCCCCTTCCCTGGAGCCCCCCTCTCAGCACTGGCTGCACTCTGCTTATGAAAATGTACCTCAGAGTTGTTCTCGGCCTTGGTTCCCAGGAAGAACTGAGATAGGACAGGGCCTTGCAACCCCCTGGGGCTTGGAGCTCTGGAATTTGTTTTGTCTTTCTGCTTAGGGAAAGGCTATGGAAAGGTACTGGAAAAACTAGCTATTAATATAGTAGGCTACAGAGCCACAAAAATATGGGCAGAGAGTACAGAGAACATATAAAGAAAAAAGGCAGAAACCAAACGGCATCATTCCCCCCTTTTTTAGAGACTAACAAGACTCTGTCTTGTCTAGTCTCTACTCTGCATTCAACCATACCTCTGGTTTATACAACTGGCTATCCCACTAGTTGTTACACAGATGCTAATTATAACTACAGTTACTATGAACATTTCTTTTATCTAGGTTCAGTTTGGTAACCATGAAGTGAGTGTACTGAAGATATTCAAGGCTCAGTAAGCTCTTTTTGAGAGTTACTTGGTGTAGAATTTGAGTTTGCTTTCAAATTTCAACCAAATTTCTAAAAAAATTTTTCATTCAGATTTGCATAAGAACAACAACTAGTGTTAATGATTTGGGGGCTAGTAGGAAATTAAGAGCTATTTTGTTTTGTCAACAGCCTTTAATATGATTAAACATTACATTTGGAATCACAGCTCCATGGGCACAGGCCCAATCTTTATCTTGGGGCAAAACTTACCAGGCCAGATTCTCAACTTTGACAAGTTGTCCTTATGAAGAGCTTTTGGATACATTTTGGACTAGAGTTACATGCAAATTTTAGGACCAAATTTGAATCACGGTTACCAACTGTACAGATAAGAGGTACAAAAGAACAGTTTAAATCATATCATCTCAATTTGTATCAGTCTCTGTTTTCTGGCTGTCTATGGAGCAGACGTCTTCTTAACTCTGGAGCAGTGAATTCAAGGCTCTCTGCCAGCAGCTTTGGATTTGGTGAGGGTAGTCAGGACTTGGAATGACTCTTTTTACTTAGCTCGTAAGATTACTGTCCCTTCATTCAACAGACTCAGTCTCTAGGCTTGAATAGTTGCTAGTCTTCCTTCCTTCTAGATGACTTTGCTCAGTTCTAGATCTTTCATTGATATAATCAGTTCAGCTTTTTGTGATGGTACATTTGATGGTAACACTTTTCTCATGGTTACCTGGTTCGTGGTTGTTACTGCATAACCTGTCTTTTGTTTGCCATCTCGCATGAAGCTGCTCTCATCTGCATACAGCTCCCAGGCTGTCACATCTTTCAGGTCTGCTCTGCTGGAATGGTCTGCAAACAGTCAGACTTAAATACATTATCAGTTAGTGCTGGGAACAGACATACTAGGATTGACAGCAAACGTTTTCAGAATAACATTATCAAGTTTCAGTAGCATGGCATAGGGTCCATGTCTTCTATCAAGATCCTTCCCAATTAAGCTGCCATCAAGCTAGAACTCGGCTTTGCAATTGTAGGAGCTAAATGCCTCTATTTGGCCATCATGCATCTGAAGGGACTGAGTTTCTTTCCACTAAAATACGCCATTACTTGCATCGAGAGGCCCACATATCTGGGAGTTGAAAAGCAGCCACATGCTGAAATTCACATGGATTAAATTCCTCCTGAATATTGAAGCTGCCACCAAAAAGGACCCTGGCTGCCCTTGCAGGGCCAAAACCCTCCTCCAAACTGACATCAAGAAACTGGGGGGCAGAGTTCTCTTTCTCAGAGAAAAGGGACACTTTTTGTGTCCCGGCCCTAAGGCACTGTGCTCCCGGTGATACCGTTTGGTTTCTGCCTTTTTTCTTTTATATGTTCTCTGTACTCTCTGCACATATTTTTGTGGCTCTGTAGCCTACTATATTAATAGCTAGTTTTTCAAGTACCTTTCCATAGCCTTTCCCTAAGCAGAAAGACAAAACAAATTCAGGCTCAAGCCCCAGAGTTTTGAGGCTAATCCTATCTCAGTTCTTCCTACTAGGAACAGGGCTTGAGAACAATCACAGAATTTTATTTCATGAAAACAGAGGTGCAGCCAGTGCTGAGAGGGGGCTCCAGGAAGGGGCTGAGGACCTGAGGGGGAGTGGATACCCTTGTTCTCCTTGTGGTGCTCTGTCAATTGTACTAATTTCCAAAATATAAATATGACACTCACCCTGGAGAAATCTGGGCTTTATGGTTTCTTCCATAACTGCTCCTGAGACCCTTCGTCAAAGATCCCCTTTTATAACTACCTCCTTATAAATGATCTCGAGTTTCTTTTCCAGGCTGGGGGAAAAGGCAACAGTTATTTGGCACACCCAGAAGGGACACGAGAACCTGGTACCCTTCCTCTGGACTGAAAACATCCTGCAAGGAATTCCTTTCTGACAGCAATCTAAAGAATTCCCTGCCACGGGCCTGAGGTCGAGACACCATGGTTCCAAGATCCCACAGGAGGTAGTATAAAGGTGGTTCTTTTCGTTGTGTAGTGTGTAGTTTGTATGTGTGTGTAGTGTTTATGTATTGTGTATCTGTTTAAAGTCAGTAATTGTTAGTGATCCCAGGACAACCTGGCGTGGTGGTGAGAAAATTTGCTTTTGAAATCATTTCTCCAAGTTTTTCCTGTTGCCGATTTTCCAACCTGCCCCAGAGATCGGCTGGTGGGGAGGAGGCAGGTGTGTGATCTCGGCTGAGATTGTTCACTGGTAGAGAAAAGCAAATCACAGTGCGACAGTTTATTTCATGTTTAGCACATGCGAGTTTTGAATTGAAAGCTGGCCTGGAGACATCTGGGCATGGAGCGGCCGGGGGAAGCCTGGTCTGCTTCTTGGTAGGAGGTGGGGGATGGGCCCGCTTCCTACAGGTTTGTGGAGCGGCTGGGTGTCCAGCCTGCTCCTTGGTGGGAGGCTGGGGAGAGATTCCCACTTCCTACAGGTTTGTGGAGCGGCTGGGTGCCCAGCCTGCTCCTTGGTGGGAAGCTGGGGAGAGATTCCCGCTTCCTACAGGGTTGTGGAGCGGCTGGGTGCCCAGCCTGCTCCTTGGTGGGAGGCGAGTGAGAAATCCTCACTTCCTACAGGTCTGTGGAGAGGCTGGGTGTCCAGCCTGCTCCTTAGTGGGAGGCGAGGGAGAGATCCTCGCTTCCAGCAAGTTTTGTGGAACGGCCGAGAAAGCTCGGTTCGCACCATTGTAAGGGAAGGGGGAGAAGCCCCACTTTCTATGTTCCATCTGTAAAAAGTTTTTCCAAGATTTTAAGGCAAGGGCGACTCCCGGACTTCCGGGACGGCTCCGCGAGCAGGGCGGTCACTCCCCCGTGACAGAAGCGGGGCACCAGCCGCTCTGAGAGGGGCGGAGGTGATTCCTGCCATTGCCCTGGTCACGGCCGGGGATGCGCGGGGGAGCGGTCCCAGGAAGCGAACCGGGACCGGGGCTGCCGCTGCGCTGCTTCGGCCCTGCTCTGGCGGAGGCGGGGCCGCCGCTGCGCGGCCACGGCCCGGCTCACTCGCTGCTCCTGGGCCCCGCCCGCACCGGCCCAGAGCGGGCCGGGAGTGTGAGATCTAAGAGAAGGAACGGCCCTATCGCACTTTCCACAGTAACGAGCTTGTTTTAAGGACACCCGAGAGCCGCTGTGAGCAGCAGCACGGGCCGAGCGCGGGCGAGCCGGGGGTGCCCCTGGGCGGGGGTGCCCGCATGCCGCGCCCGTCCCCGGCCGTGCGAGGGCAGCGAGCACTCTTTGTCTGCTCTGGTAAGCACTCAAAAGGGAAACACCGAGCCCAAAGAACAAGAAGCCGTTTTTAGGCTCCCTTAAACCATGCTATAAGTACGCAGAGTCCTGTGTTAACAAATATCATAGAATGGTTTACTGAGTTAAATTTGTAAAAGACCTTCTCCTGTATCCTTGTGAGTAAAAAAGACCAAGGACTCTTTACTATTATGTAAAATAATCCTGAAACTGGAGAACTAGGGCAGTCAGCAACTGAAAATTGCTGCATCCAACCAACAGCCAAGAATTGATACATCCAACAGTTGCATGCAACCCACTGTAAGTTTCTTTGTGAACGCAAGACATGGACCCTATGCCATGCTACTGGAAACTGGATAATGTTATTCTGAAAACGTTGCTGTCAATCCTAGTATGTCTGTTCCCAGCACTAACTGATAATGTATTTAAGTCTGACTGTTTGCAGACCATGGAAGAAGCCTATTCCAGCAGAG
Source organism: Eopsaltria australis (assembly GCA_034509425.1). Taxonomy (NCBI): domain Eukaryota; kingdom Metazoa; phylum Chordata; class Aves; order Passeriformes; family Petroicidae; genus Eopsaltria; species Eopsaltria australis. The sequence continues at coordinate 9,891 of JAVTVJ010007014.1, forward strand.
CAGACCTGAAAGATGTGCCAGCCTGGGAGCTGTATGCAGATGAGAGCAGCTTCATGCGAGATGGCAAAAAAAAGACAGGTTATGCAGTAACAACCACGAACCAGGTAACCATGAGAAAAGTGTTACCATCAAATGTACCATCACAAAAAGCTGAACTGATTATATCAATGAAAGATCTAGAACTGTGCAAAGTCATCTAGAAGGAAGGAAGACTAGCAACTATTCAAGCCTAGAGACTGAGTCTATGTTGAATGAAGGGACAGTAATCTTACGAGCTAAGTCAAAGGAGTCATTCCAAGTCCTGACTACCCTCACCAAATCCAAAGCTGCTGGCAGAGAGCCTTGAATTCACTGCTCCAGAGTTAAGAAGACGTCTGCTCAATAGACAGCCAGAAAAGAGAGACTGATACAAATTGAGATGATATGATTTAAACTGTTCTTTTGTACCTCTTATCTGTACAGTTGGTAACCGTGATTCAAATTTGGTCCTAAAATTTGCATGTAACTCTAGTCCAAAATGTATCCAAAAGCTCTTCATAAGGACAACTTGTCAAAGTTGAGAATCTAGCCTGGTAAGTTTTGCCCCAAGATAAAGATTGGGCCTGTGCCCATGGAGCTGTGATTCCAAATGTCATGTTTAATCATATTAAAGGCTGTTGACAAAACAAAATAGCTCTTAATTTCCTACTAGCCACAAAATCATTAACACTAGTTGTTGTTCTTATGAAAATCTGAATGAAAATTTTTTTTAGAAATTTGGTTGAAATTTGAAAGCAAACTCAAATTCTACACCAAGTAACTCTCAAAAGAGCTTACTGAACCTTGAATATCTTCAGTACACTCACTTCATGGTTACCAAACTGAACCTAGATAAAGAAATGTTCATAGTAACTGTAGTTATAATTAGCATCTGTGTAACAACTAGTGGGATAGCCAGTTGTATAAACCAGAGGTATGGTTGAATGCAGAGTAGAGACTAGACAAGACAGGGTCTTGTTAGTCTCTAAAAAAGGGGGGAATGAGGCCGTTTGGTTTCTGCCTTTTTTCTTTTATATGTTCTCTGTACTCTCTGCCCATATTTTTTTGGCTCTGTAGCCTACTATATTAATAGCTAGTTTTTCCAGTACCTTTCCATAGCCTTTCCCTAAGCAGAAAGACAAAACAAATTCCAGAGCTCCAAGCCCCAGGGGGTTGCAAGGCCCTGTCCTATCTCAGTTCTTCCTAGGAACCAAGGCCGAGAACAACTCTGAGGTACATTTTCATAAGCAGAGTGCAGCCAGTGCTGAGAGGGGGGCTCCAGGGAAGGGGCTGGACCTGAGGGGGAATTGAATCGCCACTTGTTCTCCTTGTTGGTGCTCTTAATTATGCTAATTTCCTAAAAGCTATAAATATGTACTCACCCCTGGAGGGGCTGGGCTTTTATGGACACCTTTCCATAACTGCTCCTGAAGACCTTCAAAATAAAGATCCCCTTTTATATTACCTCCTTGCTAAAATCGAGGTTTCTTTTTCCAGGCTGGGAGAAGGCAACACGGACGCCACCTGACACATGGATCAAGATCCTTCCCAGACCCAAGCTGCCATCAGCTAGAACTCTGGCTGCAATTGTAGGATAAATGCCTCCCTAGAAACTGGCATCATGCATCTAGGGGCTGGGTTTTTCTTTCACATGGAAATCGCCATTGTTTGCATCGAGGCCACATATCTAGGGTGGCTTGGCCGCATACTGAAATTCCGCGCATAGTTAAATTCCTCGCAGACCCAAGCTGCCACCAAGGAAAGAACCACAAGCTGCCTTGCAGGTAAAACCCTCCTCCAAACTGACATCAAGAAACTGGGGCAGAGTTCTCTTTCTCAGAGAAAGGGACACTTTTGTGTCCCTGGCCCCTAAGGCACTGTCCCGGTGATGCCTTTTGGTTTCTGCCTTTTTTCTTTTATATGTTCTCTGTACTCTCTGCATATATTTTTGTGGCTCTGTAGCCTACTATATTAATAGCTAGTTTTTCCAGTACCTTTCCATAGCCTTTCCCTAAGCAGAAAGACAAAACAAATTGCAGAGCTCCAAGCCCCAGGGGGTTGCAAGGCCCTGTCCTATCTCAGTTCTTCCTGGGAACCAAGGCCGAGAACAACTCTGAGGTACATTTCATAAGCAGAGTGCAGCCAGTGCTGAGAGGGGGGCTCCAGGGAAGGGGCTGGACCTGAGGGGGAATTGAATCGCCACTTGTTCTCCTTATTGGTGCTCTTAATTATGCTAATTACCTAAAAGCTATAAATATGTACTCACCCCTGGAGGGGCTGGGCTTTTATGGACACCTTTCCATAACTGCTCCTGAAGACCTTCAAAATAAAGATCCCCTTTATATTACCTCCTTGCTAAAATGATCTCGAGTTTCTTTTCCAGGCTGGGGGAAAAGGCAACACGGGGCCTACCTGAAATGCATGGATCAAGATCTTCCCAGACCCAAGCTGCCATCAGCTAGAACTCTGGCTGCAATTGTAGGGCTAAGTACTCCCTAAAAACTGGCATCATGTGCATCTGGGGGCCTAAGTTTTCTTTCACATGGAAATCGCCATTGTTTTGCATCAGAGGCCACATATCTGGGGAGTTGACAGCCGCATGCTGAAATTCCATGGATCAAGATTCCTCGCAGGCCCAAGCTGCCACCGACAAGGACCCTGGCTGCCCTTGCAGGGCCAAAACCCTCTCCCAAACTGACATCAAGAAAGTGGGGGGCAGAGTTCTCTTTCTCAGAGAAAAGGGACACTTTTTGTGTCCCGGCCCTAAGGCACTCTGCTCCCGGACGCCACCTGAAATGCCGCATGGATCAAGATCCTGCCCAGACCCAAGCTGCCATCAACTAGAACTCTGGCTGCAATTGTAGGGCTAAATGCCTCCTAAAAACTGGCATCATGCATCTGGGGGACTGAGTTTTCTTTCACGCGTAAAATGCGCCATTGTTTTGCATGAGGCTACATAACTGGGAGTTGACAGCCGCATGCTGAAATACATGGATTAAGATTCCTCAC
>JAVTVJ010007015.1:0-11782 GCA_034509425.1 Eopsaltria australis
GCGTCAAATTCCCTATAACTATTCCTAACAACTTAATTAGTGACTAATCATTAATTATCCGTGTGTTATCACAACTTTTTCCCTCAGGATGACACCATCTCCATCAACCACAGCCGGGTGAACGGCTGCATTTCAGGAGTAAGGGACATTTTGGGTTGCTCCGGAACGGGATTCTTGAAGCGTCAAATTCCCTCTAACCATTCCTAACAACTTAATTAATCATTAATCATTAATTATCCGTGTGCTATCCCGACTTTTCCCCTCAGGAAGACACCATCTCCATCAACCACAACTGGGTGAACGGCTGCAACGTGGCCGTCATGTGGAGCTTCCTGCAGGACGAGCTGGCGGCCGTGCAGCGCGAGATCAGCCAGTGGAAGGATCCCGTGGATGACTGGCACCTCCAGTGCCAGGTAATTCCCGATCCCGGATTTCCCAGGGATGATCCAGGAATTCCAGGACGGCCCAGGAATTCCAGGATCCGGAATTCCGCGGTTCTTTGGAGATGGGAGTTTTTTTTCGCCTCGCGGCCAAATTCCTGTGGTTTATAAGGAATGGGGGCAGCTTTGTTTTGCTGGCGAATATTCCCTAGAAAAGTTTGGGAATTCTTGTGTTTATTGGATGTGGTCAGGTTGGAATGTTGGCCGGGAAGCTGGAAAACTTGAAAATGAAGAGAGCTGGGAATGTTCACCTGGAGAAGGAAATGCTCCAAGCTTTCCCTCAGAGCCCCTTCCAGGTCCTAAATGGAGCTCTGGGAAAGCTGGAGAGGGATTTGGGATAATTGGGATAATTGCCTTCCCACTTAATTTCAATGGGATATTGGGAAGGAATTCCTGGCTGGGATGGAATTCCCAGAGAAGCCGTGGCTGCCCCGTCCCCGGAGCTGGGAAAGAATCCAACAAACCCAAACTCCAGAATCCAACCAAAATTCCATGAGGAAGAGGATGGGTGGGATTCCTTCCAAAATCTTCTGGATCAGCCAAATTCCAGGTTTATTTCTGGATGCTTTCCCCTCTCCTTGGGTCGACTTCCTTCCAAAATTCAATATTTGGGAAAATTCCAAAAATTAATATCTAGGAAAAACAACGCAGTGCCTTTGGATCCAGAGGAAATTCCAATTAAAAAATGATTGAACATAATTATTTCTGATTCCAGGGAATTCCTACCTTCATAAAACCAATTTTGGGGATTTTTCCTGTAATTTTTTGGGGATTTTTCCTGGATGTTCCTGCCATCATTCCCATTTTAATTCCAATTTAAAAAATTACTAAACACAAATATTTCTGATTCCAGGGAATTCCTACCTTCATAAAACCAATTTTGGGGATTTTTCCTATAATTTTTTTGGGATTTTCCCTGGATTATCCTCACTGTCATTCCCATTTTAATCCTGTTTGCAATTCCAATTAAAAAATTATGAAAGAAAATTATTTCTGATTCCAGGGAATTCCTACCTTATTAAAATAAATTTTGGGGATTTTTCCTGTAATTTTTTTGGGATTTTTCCTGGATTTTCCTGCCATCATTCCCATTTTAATCCCAATTAAAAAATTATGAAACACAATTATTTCTGATTCCAGGGAATTCCTACCTTATTAAAATAAATTTTGGGGATTTTTCCTATAATTTTTTTGGGATTTTTCCTGGATTTTCCCACTGTCATTCCCATTTTAATCCCATTTGCAATTCCAATTAAAAAATTATCAAAACACAATTATTTCTGATTCCAGGGAATTCCTACTTTAACCCAATCAATTTTGGGGATTTTCCCTGTCACTTCTTTGGGGATTTTCCCTGGATTTTCCCACTGCCATTCCCGTTTCAACCCCGTTTCCCCCCCTTTAGCTGATCATGAAATCCTGCACGGGCATCGACTACAAGGAATTCTACAACTTCCTCAAGGTCATCGGGGAGAACCGCATTTCCGTGCTGGAGAAGGGCCTGGATGAGGAATCCTCATCCCAGAACAATTCCAGAGCCGCCATTTCCACTCTGGGAATGCTGCACGCCGTCTTCGACCTCAAGAGGGCGGTGAAGGTGCTGAGCTCGTTAAGCGCTAACGAGGATTTCCGCAGGCTCGACCTCGCCTCGCTCTCTCCTGCTCCGGAGGTTCTGCTGCACCACCTGGAATCGGCCATCGACACCGCCCTGCTCTGAATTCCTGCTTTTCCAAGAGTTTTTTTCCCCCCCCCAGCTCTTTTCCAAAGGCTTTGGAGGAAATGGGTTTTTTCTCCTTGGTGGGGGTTGAGTGCAAGAGTTTTACTCCAGGAGGAGGAGGAGGAGGAGGAGGGAGAACGTTCCCGAAGCTTTTGGAGGAATTGGGGAAAAAACAATCGGAGATGAAAGGAAATCCCAAACCTTTTTAGGGTTCGGAGCAGGCACTCAGGGAACGGGGAAGAATTCCCTATGGATCAAGTCTGGAGGTGGAACGAAGCAAATTCCCTGTGCTTAAGCTCAGCTTTGCTCTCTTAAAACCTCTCCTCTTCCAGGAGCAGCTCAGCTTTTCCATCCCTTTTTTTAGGGAATTCCAGCTGCTGAATTCCAATGGAATTTTCATGGAAGCCTGAGCCGGAGCCTGGATTTGGGAACGCTGATTCCATGTCTTCCACAGTGGGATCTCCACAGCTGCGAGGCTCAGGATGAAACTGAGCTTAGTTAAACTCCGAGCAAAGCCTGCCTTGATCCGTCCCAACCAAAAGCAGGAATGGGAATGTGCTCCCACAATCCCGAATCCCAGGAACGATCGGATCCAGCACCCCCCGCATGGTTCCACGGCACAATTCCCACCCGGAATGGCACCGAATCTTCCCGCTGGAACATCCCCGTCCTGCTTTTCCTTGGAAAAACCAAACCTGGAAGCACAAAATGGCTGCACACTGTTACCTTTAGGCCTCACTTGGATCCTCCCTGGAATAAAAACCCAGAGGGAAAACTTGGGATTTTGGGGAATTTTTAGGAAGTCGAACTGAAAATCCGCTTTGTTTTCCAAAGAATTCCTTGGAATTTCTCCCCCTCCCGCACTTTGCATGTCCTTTTCCAGTAGGAAATTTGCATTTTGGAATGAAAGCTCCTTTCCCAGAGCATGGAAAAACGGATGGAAAATCCAGAGGTTTTTAATGAGTGGATCCCAACTTCTGTCAGAGCGGGAAAAATCCCGGTTTTGGGCGCCTCTGGAATTCCATTCCCATTCTCTTCCTTGTCTGAATCAAGGGAGATCCCCAGAGGTGAGGAATGAGGATTGGAAGCTGATTTTTGGGAAGGAAAACATGGATTTGGGATTGTATTCCCGATATTATTCCCGGCTTAAGTTCTCATGGATCCAGCAGGGAACGGAAGCACAAAATTCCCGTTTTTTGAAAGCTTTGGGTTTCCGATCCTTCATTCCCAAAAATATCAAGGAGCCGCTTTTCCTTAATTTAGAAAATTCCCAGATTCCCGAAGACGACAAAAGATTGGAGCACGTGGAGCCTGGAATGTTAAAATTCCAAGAATTTTATTGAAATAAAAATTCCTGGCAAATTCCAGTGGGATGCTGTCGTTAATATATTAATGATTGTAATTAATCTGGTATTAATTAAAGCAGAAGATTTGGGAAAAAAAAAAAACCAAACCTTGGGGAGTTTTGTTTTCTGGGAGTCACCTGGATAAGGAAAAAAAATTCCTGGGGAAAAATGACAAAAATCCCAGTTTTTGAAAGCTTTGGATTTCCAATTCTTCATTCCCAAAAATATCAAGGAGCCACAATTCCTTAATTTCGAAAATCAGGAAAACTTGGGAAAAACAGCAGGAAAAAGCCCGGGGAGTTTTGTTTTCTGGGAAATCACTTGGATAAGGAAAAAAATTCCCGGGAAAAATGTAGAAATTCCTGGGAAAAATGTAAAAAAAATGGGATAAAACCAGAAAAAAAAAACCCCAGATTTTGGCTCTAAAATCAGCTCAGCCCAAATGATTTTGGAATGCTGGGAACAGAATCCCAGAGATCCATTGGGAATATCCCAGAGATCCATCGGGAATATCCCAAAGATCCATCGGGAATATCCCAAAGATTCCTTTTCCAAAGGGAAATTCCAGCTCAGACCCAGGGGTTTTCGGGTCTCAAATGCAGCTGGGATTGGAGTTTAAATTCCATCGTTTCCATGTTTTTTTCCCGGAATTTCCCCAAATCTGGGATGAATCCGTGCTTTTTTCCAAGCTCCCGGAATTCCAAAGCAGCGCGGGATTGTCCAAGGTGCAGAATCATCCCCGAGCTCTCCCAGGGATAAATATAAATATGGGAGCGTCGGGAAATCGGGAATTTCGGGAATAGCAGCTTCCGAAGGCGACGGAAAAGGTCCCGAGTTGGGAAAAGTAGGAAAAGGAGAGGCGGGAAAAACCAGTTGGAATTTTTAGGGGCTTTGGGATGAGCTCTCCAAGAAATCCCATCAGAACTTGGTTTTTCCCAGAGAAATTCTTTTTCTGGGAATTCTCCAGTGCAAAAAAAACAACAAAAAACAAAACCCATCCAGAGCAGGAAAAGGAGATTTTTCCTGGGAAAAAGGGGATAAAATTCCCAAAAAAAAAAAACCTTCTCCGCTCGGAAAAAAATTCCCAAAGGTCGAGGATGGAAATTCCAGCCCTTCCAGTGTGGTTGGGATGAGGAAATCCTCGGCTGGGGAGGAATCCTTCCCTTAAAGGCAGCAGGGATGCAATTCCAGCTTTTCCGGCGGGGTTTGGTCCAGGAAGTTTGGGAAAAGGAGGATTTTCCAATGGATCAGGAGCTGGAGGAGTTTTCCCGTGGGTGGAGCCGGATCCTCTGGATGTGTTCGTAGCACGACTGGGGGGGGGGAAAGCAAAAATGAGGGAAAAACTTGGGAATTCTGGGATAAAAATCAAGGTCGATCCCAAGGGTAATTCTGCCAATGGGATTAAATCCATTAGGAATGAAGGATAAGGATATTTTCTGGGAATAACTTCCCGAAAATTCCAGAAAAGCGGGAATCCCTGGAAAACATTCCCGTACCTCCAGAGCCGTCAGCAGGAAGTCAAACATTCCGCCCTGGTTGGTCGGATCCATCAAATCCCGGATCAGGTGGATCTCAGCTCCCAGGTGCTGGATCCTATGGAAAACAAATCCCAGAATCCGGGAAAAAGCTCCGGGCACTTGGAGGGGTTGGGATTTTGGGGAGGAGGAGGGAAAGTCTGGAATTCCAGTGGTGATTCCTGGTGCATCCTCATTTTATGGAGGCTGATTCCAGGCACGACGGGATCTTAGAATTCCCGAATCCCAGATTTCCAGAATCCCAGATTTAGAGATGGATACTCTGGAATTCTGGGATAAAATGGATCTCATTTTCCATGAATAACCTGGAATATCCTTTGGGGTAAGAGACAGACACTCTGGAATTCCGGGATTGAAGAAATCTCATTTTCCATGGAATACCCTTTGGGATAAGAGATGGACACTCTGGAATTCCAGGATAAAAGGAATCTCATTTTCCATGGAAACCCTGGAATATCCTCTGGGATAAGAGATGGACACTGTGGAATTCCAGGATGAAAACCCTGGAATATTCTCTGGAATAAGAGATGGACCCTCTGGAATTCCAGGATAAAAGCAATCTCATTTTCCATGAAAAGCCTGGAATATCCTCTGGGATAAGAGAGGGACACTCTGGAATTCCAGGATAAAGGAATCTCATATTCCATGGAAACCCTGAAATATCCTCTGGGATAAGAGAGGGACACTCTGTAATTCCAGGATAAAAGGAATCCCATTTTCCATGAAAAGCCTGGAACTTCCTTTGGGATAAAAGAACCTCTGGAATATTTTCTGGGATAGGACACTCTGGAATTCCGTGATAAAGGAATTTCACTTCCCATGAAAAAACCCCTGAAACACCCGGAATTCCACGGGCGTTTATATCCCAAAAACCCCAACCACGCCCTCCGGAACGAAACCCCGTATCCAAGCCCGAATCGCGACGGTTTTCACCGGGACGATTCCGGCGGGAAATATTCCAGAGGGAAGGAATGGCGGCTCACTTGGCTCGGGACACGACGAACATGAGGAGCGGCAGGAGATCGTCCATGGGCAGTTTGTAGTCGCGCTCCAGCACCCGCGACGCCGTGCGCTCCAGCTCCTCGTACGTCCTCCGAACGATCTCCAGCTTCTCCCGCGGATCCACCGTGGTGCTGCCCGGAGGGAAGAGCCGAGGGGAGAAGAAAAAGTGGGAGTTAAGAAAAAAAAATTGGGATTGAAAGGATTTCTGGAGGTTTGGAGATTGTGGACTGGCTCAACAGGGTGGAGGGAAGAGGAGGAAGTGAGGTTGGGACGGGAGATATTCCAAGGTGGATTGGGATGTTCCTGGAGATTCTCTTCCGGAGGATCTCCAGCTTCTCCCGGGGATCCACCGTGGTGCTGCCCAGAGGGAAGAGCCGAGGGGAGAAGAAAAAGTGGGATTTAAGAAAAAAAAATTGGGAGTGAAAGGATTTCTGGAGGTTTGGAGATTGTTGGTTGGCTCAAAAGGGTGGAGGGAAGAGGAGGAACTGAGGTTGGGATGGGAGATATTCCAAGGTGGATTGGGATGTTCCTGGAGATTCTCCTCCGAACAATCTCCAGCTTCTCCCTGGGATCCACTGTGGTGCTGCTGGGAGGAAAGAGCCGAGGGAAAAAGAAAGTGGGATTTAAGAAAAAAAAAATTGGCAATGAAAGGATTTCTGGAGGTTTGGAGATTGTGGATTGGCTCAAAAGGGTGGAGGAAAAGGAGGAACCAAGGTTGGGACGGGAGATATTCCAAGGTGGATTGGGACGTTCCTGGAGATTCTCCTCCAAACGATCTCCAGCTTCTCCTGCAGATCCACTGTGGTGCTGCCCAGAGGGAAGAGCCGAGGGGAGAAGAAAAAGTGGGAGTTAAGAAAAAAAAAATTGGGAATGAAAGGATTTTTGGAGGTCATGGATTGGCTCAAAAGGGTGGAGGGAAGAGGAGGAACCGAGGTTGGGACAGGAGATATTCCAAGGTGGATTGGGACGTTCCTGGAGATTCTCCTCCAAACGATCTCCAGCTTCTCCCGCGGATCCACTGTGGTGCTGCCCGGAGGGAAGAGCCGAGGGGAGAAGAAAAAGTGGGATTTAAGAAAAAAAAATTGGGAATGAAAGGATTTCTGGATGTTTGGAGGTCGTGGATTTTCCCAAAAAGGTGGAGAGAAGAGCAGGAAGTGAGGTTGGGATGGGAGATATTCCAAGGTGGAATGTGACAATCCTGGAGATCTTCTGGAGGATCTCCAGCTTTTCCCTGGGATCCACCGTGGTGCTGCTGAGAGGAAAGAGCCGAGGGAAAGATGAATCCGGAAAAATTAAAAAAAAAAATTAGGGATGAAAGGATTTCTGGAGGTTTGGAGATTGTGGATTGGCTCGAAAGGTTGGAGGAAAGGAGGAACCAAGGTTGGGATGGGAGATATTCCAATAGGGAATGGGACATTCTTGGAGATCCTCTTCTGGAGGATCTCCAGCTTCTCCCGCGGATCCACTGTGGTGCTGCCCGGATCAAAAGCCAAGGGGAAAAAAAAGTGGGATTTAAGAAAAAAAAAATTGGGATTGAAAGGATTTCTGGAGGTTTGGAGATTGTGGATTGGCTCAAAAGGGTGGAGGGAAGAGGAGGGGCCAAGGTTGGGACGGGAGATATTCCAAGGGGGAATGGGACATTCCTGGGATCTCCAATAGGGAATGGGACATTCCTGGGGGCTCCAAGGTGGATTGGGACTTTCCTGGAGATCCTCTTCCAGAGGATCTCCAGCTTTTCCTTGGGATCCACCGTGGCGCTGCAGGGAGGGAAGAGCCGTGGGAAAAGATGAATCCGGAAAAATTTAGAAAAAAAAAAAACAGGGATTGAAAGGATTTCTGGAGATTCGGAGTTTTTGAGGGAAAAATTCCGTGGAAGTAACTTTGACCCAGAAACAACATCCCAAACAACATTCCTGAAATAACGAACAGAATGGCCCTGGAATGCTTTTTAAAATTCATGGCAGTTCCCAAAAAAATCCCGGGATTTTGGTGGGAAGGGAGGGAATGGACTCACATGAGCTTCTGGAGACACTCGGTGGCCGACAGGAAACATTTATCCTTGATCAGGGAGCGCCTCTGGAAAAGAGACACGGATACCTTTGGAATATCAGCAGAGATTCCGGAGCCATCCCACGAAACCTCCATGGAAACCCAAGGAAATCCATGGGCAGCAGCTCGGGATTGGAACTGATCATGGAGCTCAGATTCCTTGGATTCATTGGGTGAACCTCCATCCTCATCCAATCCCATTCCCACTCCCAGTTTTCCAAAGGTTTTCCTCACCTGGTTGGAGGTCAGGGTGAGATCCTTGAGAGGCCACAGGTGCCTGGAAAGGGAAAACAGGGATTTGGGATGGATTCCATCCGGAATTCCTTTGGTTCTTCCATCTCCTTCTCTGAGGTGCTGCCAAAGCCTTGGAGGCTCCGTTCGCTCCTCTCCTGCTCCAGGTGGGAATTTCCTCGGGAGCCTGGGAGCTCCCCTCCCATGGATCCACTTCCCTGGGAGCTCCCATCCCATGGATCCACTTCCCTGGGAATGTCCATCCCATGGATCTGCTTCCCTGGGAGTGCCCATCCCATATATCCACTTCCCTCAGAGCACCCTCTCCATGGATCCAGTTCCCTGGGATAATCCCATGGATCCGCTTCCCGATCCACTTCCTTGGGAGCTGAGTTTTTGTTCCTCAGGGATGATCCTGGGATAATCCATGAGGAATTTCAGCACTTTGGGATCCAATTCCTCCCGTTTATTTTGGACTGAAAAAACCCTGGATCTGCGGCCCTCCTGAAGTTCCTGAGGAAAATTCCCAAGCTCCTTTCCATCGCTTCCAGAGGCAGATCCAGCAGCAGGAATGGATTTGGGAAATGGACTTTTCCTTCTTTTCCGTCTGTATTCCCCCATTTTAGCAGGGAATCCCCTGGAATGAACTGTCCTTTTCCAAGACATTTTATAAATTCTGGATGAGCTGGAGCAAAGAATTTGGGAATTTTCCACACAGAAACGGGGATTAGCAGGGATAACACCGATTTCCCGTGAAAAACCTGCCCTTCCAGCCGAACATTCCAGAGTGGGAATCCCTGGGAGAAAACCCCTCAAATACTGGATCCACCAACAGCCCAACTTTTCCGGGATTTTCCCCGGGATCAGAAAACACCCTGGGATGGGAAAATCCCGCTTACTTCTGCACGTCCAGGAATTCCAGGAGCTCGATATCCGGGAGCAGGCTGAGCTCCACGATGCCCTGGCAGTAGAGCTCGTCCTGGCGCTGGTGGTGCAGCATGTAGAGCATGGAGAGCTCGGGGTAGAAGCAGGGCAGGATCAGGGGCAGGATCACGCTCCAGCCCTTCCTGGAACTGGGATGGAGGGGAAAAAAAAAACCCGGGAATTGCCGGTGAGATCCATGGGGATGTTCCCAAACCCGCCCAGCGCCCCATGGGAGAGGCGTTTGCCAGATGATTCCCGGGGTTTTGTCTCCTCCGAGGTCGCGGTTGGGTTGTGGTGGCCACAGTGGAAAAGTCGGCGCTCTGAGTGTAGTCTGGGCACTAAGCCTGGCTCAAACAGACAAAGTCAGGGCACTAAGCCTGGCTCAAACAGAAAGTCTGGGCACTAAGCCTGGCTCAAAGACACAAACCCAAAAGTCTGGGCACTAAGCCTGGTTCAAGCACACAAAAGTCTGGGCACTAAGCCTGGTTCAAAGACACAAAAGTCTGGGCATTAGGCTTGGCTCAAGCACAGAAAAGTCTGGGCACTAAGCCTGGTTCAAAGACACGAAAGTCTGGGCATTAGGCTCGGCTCAAGCACAGAAAAGTCTGGGCACTAGGCCTGGCTCAAAGACACAAAGTCTGGGCATTAAGCCTGGATCAAATAGACAAAGTCTGGGCACTAAGCCTGGCTCAGACACAAACAGACAAGCGTGGGCACTAAGCCTGGCTCAAGCACACAAAAGTCTCGCACTAAGCCTGGTTCAAAGACACAACCAGACAAGTGTGGGTGCTAAGCCTGGCTCAAACATGAAACACCAAAGTCTGGGCACTAAGCCTGGCTGAAACAGAGTCTGGTCACTCAGGCTGGCTCAAACTACAAACACAAAAGTCTGGGCACTAAGGCTGGCTCAAACAGACAAGTCAGGGCGCTAAGCCTGGCTCAAGGACACAAACTCGAGCTCAGCACTTCCTGAATTTCCTGGTGAATCCCAACCGCTGGAAAGGGAAGCTCCGGAGGCGCCACCAACCTGAGCTCTGCATCCTCTGGGGGCTCTCGGCCCTTCTGCTCCAGGGCCACGCGCAGTAAACCCCTGGAAAAGCAGCAAGAACAGGGATCAGCTCCTTCCCAGGTTTTTTTTTAAGGATAATTTGCTCCCAAAGGAGGAGCTGTCCCAGCTCCCAGTGGGAGATCAGTGAAAATCCCCGGAATTCCAGCAGTGTTGTTCCGCTGTTTGAGGAGTTTCTCCTCCAGCAGCAGAAACACCAGGAATGGCTGAGAATTCCTGAATTTCCAGGGATTTTAAACAACAGAGTGGTCACAATTCCTTAAGAATTAAAGGATGATCCCTCTCTGGAAAAGGAGCTGGGATTTGTCTTGAGAATCCCAGAGTGGTTTGGGTTGGATTTCAGGAGGGAATTCCTGGCTGGGAGGGTGGGGAGGGGCTGGGCTGGAATTCCCAGAGAAGCTGTGGCTGCCCCTGGATCCCTGGAATGTCCAAGGAAAGGATGGATGGGGCTTGGATCACCTGGGATAGTGGGAAGAGATTGGAACTGGCTGAGCTTTCCCACCCAAACCATTCCATGATCCCGTTTTTCCTTCCAACACAGATCTCCAACTCCACGGATTTGTGCTCTGATTGACATCATCACCTCGAGGAAGCAACTGTCCCAAAAACTCCCCAAAAAACTCCCCAAAAAACTCCCCAAAAACTCCCCAAAAAACTCCCCAAAAAACTCCCCAAAAAACTCCCCAAAAAACTCCCAAAAAACTCCCAAAAAACTCTCCCAAAAAACTCTCCCAAAAAACTCTCCCAAAAAACTCCCAAGAAGAAGGAACATGAATAAAGCGCAGCCCCATAAACCACGATCCCAAATGTCCATTCCATGCTCACACCATATGGAAAGGGAAGCCCATGGAAAAGCCCATGGAAAAGGGAAGCCCATGGAAAAAGGGGAGTCTATGGAAAAGGGACCCCATGGAAAACAGGAGCCCATGGAAAAGGGACCCCATGGAAAAGGGGACCCCATGGAAAAAGGGGAGCCCCATGGAAAAGCCCATGGAAAGGGGAGCCCATGGAAAAGCCCATGGAAAAGGGGACCCCATGGAAAAGGGGACCCCATGGAAAAGGGGACCCCATGGAAGGAGCCCAGCATGGAAAGGGGCCCATGGAAAGGGCCCATGGAAAGGAGGCCCATGGAAAGGCCATGGAAGGGGCCCGTGGAAAGGTTCGCTGGAAGGGGGACCCCATGGAAAAGGGGCCCACGGAAAAGGGACTTCCCCATGGAAAGGGACCCCATGGAAAGGACCCATGGAAAAGGGACCCCATGGAAAACCCATGGAAAAAGGGACCCCATGGAAAAAGGGACTCCATGGAAAAAGGGAGCCCATGGAAAAAGGGGAGCCCATGGAAAAAGGGGACCCCATTGAAATGGGACCCCATGGAAAAAGGGGACCCCATGGAAAAGAGGTTCATGGAAAAGGGACCCCATGGAAAAAGGGGTTAATGGAAAAGCCCATGGAAAAGGGACCCCATGGAAA